>PVLC010011224.1:0-47432 GCA_004027655.1 Graphiurus murinus
AAATTTTGGAAGGGACTTCAATACTCCTAAAATATTTTTATAAGTCAGAAAAGAATATTTGTGAGGATTTCAGGAATATCTTATATGAATTATTATACTATGCCAGTCAATGTACTCCTTTGCTTATCTCATTTAATCTTCACAATAATCCTGAGTTTAGGCTGTAGTAACATCTCATTCTATAGGTAAAGAGACCTAAATTTCTGAGTTGTTGAAAAACATGCTCAGTTACACAGCTGGAAAGTATAACATTAATGGAGGAATTCAGGTCCTAACACACTAAGTCCCAGGTTCTTTGCAAGGGGAGTAGTGTTAGAAATAGCAGGACTGAAGAAGTTACATGATTACAGAATAATTAGGGGTCTTTAAGAATCAGAAACTTGGACACAGAAGAAGAAATAAATATGCTGCTAGAATATGGGATGTCTCATAAAACAGACAAAAAGACTCAGACAAGATGATGAACCTAGGGCTCTGAAGGTCTGAGGAGTGGAAGTAACTAACAGTCTCCCCAAGGTAACATCCCTCTAGTGGATGTGTTTGTGCATTGTTCCAGTCCCCGAATCATCTCACTGAAGTTCTAATCCCAACAGAGCTGACTGGAGAGGTGGGCAGTTAGCTCAACTGATAGTCTCACTAAACTATCTATATTCAGTAGAAGAAGGGAGAAGCATGTAGTTCCCCCCAAAAAATCCCAAAAAAAGAATTTGGGGGTTGACCCATCAGTCCAGTCTAATAATGTAATGTTTAATATGATCCTGTTACCCAATTCAACCTCTCCACCTTGACACTTTAGAAAATGTGACCACCCTGCTTTCTGTTTTCAAAAACATCTTCAATTACATAACTATGGGATATATACACAATGGAATTCTACTCAGCCATAAAGAAGGACAAAATTATATCATTTACAGGGAAATGGATAGAACTGGAGAATAGTGTGCTAAGTGAGATTAGTCAGTCACAAAAAGTGAAAGGTTGTGTGTTCTCCCTCATATGCAGAAGCTAGGGAGAAATTGGGACACAGAAGGGACTCCAGACAAAGGAGGAGAAACCTTAGTGGAGTGAAGGAAGGGACCTAACTGAGGGAGCTGGGAGGGAGGAACAAGACTTGAAGGGAAATACTTCAGTGGACATGATGTATGTACACAAACTTAGCAAAGCCAATCATTGTGTTGAGCACAGGATGGAGGGGAGGTAGAGGGAATGGGGAGGGAACTGGGCGAGGGCTCAATGAGTGCTGTGTGCATTTATGCCTCTATCACCCTGAACTTCAACAAGATGTATGATTACAATGCACCAATAAGAAAAATAAAATTTAAGTATTGGAGAGAATTGGCATAGGTAACAAGGCCAAATGGTATCCCCTCTAGACTTTCTTCAGAATTAATCTATCAATCCCTCTTTAAATGAGATTATGCATTAGCTAATAATCAATGCATTTTTAAAATTTCCATATGAAAATCTTAAGCCTTTTTTTAAAACGACCTTAATTAAATCCAGTTTCCTCAATTTACCATCCTGATAAACCTAACCTTAAGAAAATGAGATCGGTTTCAAATGATTCTTAGAAAATTCTATTGGCTGATAATGATTATTATTTTTAATATTTTCTAAAACCAACAATTCAACAATTTATTCTAAAACATTTCTCCATATTGGTATGCCAAGGTGTTGTTCCATATTGATATACCATATGCATATATCTGTAGATACAATTAATCTTTCTTATACTTTTTGAAATATGTAATCAATTTTGATTTCTTAAGCCCTTGAGCATTTCTCCACATAGTTTTTCAGATACTGTCAAGTGGTGGTTCTATAATTATAATATAATATGAATATTATTTATATAATAATAATTTTATATTCCCCTATCAATACATCAGCCCTTGGGAACGATTCAGGTGATAAAGATTAGTTTGGGAAACACTGCATATAATTCAAGCTCCCTGTTGTATATTCAGACTCTAAGAAAGACCACCATGAATCAAACTGATTAACTTATTAATCCAGCATTTTGGGTCTCTAAAATTTTCCAGAGCACCTGGTCAATATGATACAGAATTAGTGTTCCAAGGAGCATATTTTGGGGAATCAGACTTACACTGATATTCATTAGGTCAAAACTATTAAGTGTGAATAGACTTGGGCTTTCTTGCCAACTTCTTACCAATGGCAAGCTTCAATTCCCTTTTCATTTTTTAAAGATTCACTTTTCCCTGGGTGTACTGATGCATACCTGTAATTCCAGGATTTGGGAAGCTAAGACAAGATGATTGCAGGTTTGAGCCCAGCTTCAGCAACTTAGTGAGACTCTCAGCCATGTAGTAAGACCCTGTTTCAAAACAAAAAATTAAAAGGGCTGCAGGTAGAGCTTGGAGGTAGAACACTCCTGGGCTCAATTCTTAGGAAGAGAGAAAGAGGAGAGAGGAAAGAGGAGAGAGGAAAGGGGAGGAGAGGGGAGGGGAGGGGAGAGAGAGAGAGAGAAATCTTCATGTTTAAAATGATAATCATATAAGTGAATTATTGAAAAGAATGAAAAGGAAAGGCCATATGGGCTGTCAACTTTCAAATTCAGTGATCAATGCTTTTACTGGTCTTATTCTAATAATTCATTTTAAAATAAGCCTATAGCTGGCTTTTTATAGACACTTTTTATTTAGCTACAGGATGAGACATGTTTATCCTATTAGCTCAGCCATGTAAATTCAAGCCTTTCCAGATCAGCTAAAGGTTGCATAGAGAGCAACAGAAAGGTGATTTCTCTTAGATTTCCTGTGTTCCCTTAGATGTGACATTGGAATTAAGTCCAAGTCCTTCAAGTAACTATTCTTCATATGAGTGACTCCATGGACATGTACAATGTTAGTAAACTATGTGGAAGGTCTCCAACTAGTTTTTCTCCCAAAAGGAGAAATCCTTTCTTCCCATTTTACTTTAATGATTTGTATGAGCCCTACAATCTTGCTTTAATATCATGCTGCTAAGCAATTGAAATTCAGTGTTTGTTCTTGACTCATGGATCTTTTCCTTATTTATTTGAAATTTTTCATGTAAATATCATCAGAAGTATGTTTTGTTTTGTTTTGTTTTTGCGATACTGGGGACTGAACTCAGCGACATTCTACCTTCGAGCTATACCCCCAGCCCTATTTTTTATTCTTTATTTTGAAACCAGGGTCTCACTAAGTTGTGGAGTGCCTCACTAGGTAGCTGAGGCTGGCCGCGAACCGGGATCCTCCGGTCTCAGCCTCCCGAATGCTGGGATTACAAGCGTGCGCCACCATGCCCGGCTTAGAAGTATGTTTTTTAGTAAATGCTTACCAATATCATAAATAGACATTATTGATTAGCTTAGGAAATAGATTTCTCTCCAGATAATCATCTTTTCAAAGTTGGATAAGTAAGTTTCTGAAAGCAGGGTGACCTTATAATATTCATTCATCTCTGACAAAGATTCAAATAGAACTTCCAATCATATTAAACCTGTTTCGAATCTCTCAATAGCCTTATCTTTGTGCCCATTAGAACTTTTGTGGCAACTGCCAAGCCAATGTTCCTGGGCTGAGAAGCAACAAAGGGGATGAAGGAGGTGCTGGTGAGCCTGGAAAGTATGATTCTATAGCCTCAAAGGTAAGAAGGCTGGCTGGATGTTTATGGAACCCGCGGTACACACAGTGCTTTCTCTTAGCTCTGTTGCTTCTCTGTCCTCTAGGGTGATACAGGACCACGGGGTCCTCCAGGAATCCCAGGCAGAGAGGGACCAAAGGTAAGAAAGTTCTTCTCTGTAGGACTCTCAATTCTGTTTGAAAAAGATAAACCCATTTTAAAATATACTACTTTTAAAGAGAAGATACATAGATACATAGATAGATAGCCACTTGCAAATGTTGCCATCGATTTGTTCCCTGACCCTCTCCAAATTATATGCCTGAAGTACATCAATACAGGTTGATAAGAGATCTCTTTTTTTTCATTGTTCCCTAAAAATAACAGAAAGTGACTTAATATATTAGCTGAACTTACTGTCTTTTCAGGGAAGCAAAGGAGAACGCGGCTACCCTGGAATACCTGGGGAGAAAGGCGATGAGGTAAAAGACTCTTCATTGATAAATCCTACTATTGATTCTCTTTACTTGACTCAACAGAGGAAAACCATCAGTTTTTCTGTAGCCCATATTTAATACTAAAACAAGTTAAAAACAAAGATTAGGTTGATCTTTTTAAATGTTGAAACCTTTCACATATGCAATATGTTCATACTTATTATCAGAGGTCCAGATTTTGAGACAAGGATTTTAAAGTCCAAGGTTACTCTATCAGTTATGTTTTTTTTAAGTTTTCAAATAACAGATAAAAATTGTAGCTTTATCACAATAACAGTAAGGAGAAGAAGGAAGAGGAAATTTACTAAAAGGAATCTCCCAATAGTTAAGAAAATTGAAGAAATAGTTGAACCAGCAGCCTAGAAATAAGAGCAGCTCCAAAACTCAAAAGAGCTTTCCTGGGACAGTTCTGCAACATGATTCAACTTTAATGACCTTGGTTTATTTGTGTCTCTGCTCAATTTCCAAACTCTTGGGAGAAATAAACTATCAAAAGGATCTGACTGGACTAGTTTAAGATCAGCTGTTCACCCCTGGACTAAGTATTCAAATCAAACATGCTTCTGAGATAATGGTATAATTTTCTGACTCTAAGCCACAGTGATGCTCAGGATATCATTCTTGTTCTGCATAATTCAGATTAACTCTTAGAAAAACCAATTAGAATGATGAATTGTTGTTAGTTTAAACAGTTTTGATACTAATAGTTCTTAATGAAATAAGTAAGCCATCTGGCATATATCAACCTTGATGTTAGTGCAGAAAATTATAATGATATAAAGTATATCTATCTTTTCTACTTGGAGTTATATTTCACATTACAAATTATCAAAGTGCATTATTGTTTTAAATTAATATTGATTCTATTCTAGAAAACTTTGAAGGTTGGCTTGGTTTTTTTGTTTTTGTTTAAAGAGTAAGGAATGAAAAATATAACACTTAATTTTCATCTATAAATAAAGCATTAAGGGCATTTTGTTTTCAAAATAAGTAAGAGTTAATGAGCTTTCATTTCCTTGAGTTCCACAAAAGATTTCATAAAGTACAAGCACAATAACAGATTTTTATGTTGAACAGCTTTTAACTGCCTAGATTCAAGAGGTAGGCTTTAGAGGCAATTGAGAAGGCAGTAACAAAAACATCAAGAAATGATTGGAATTCATACTTTTTATAAGTGACTCTAAGTAAAGTTAATTTTTATTGACTTTTCAAGGCACTTTGCTCTCTTGGCGAACTAAAATCCTTGTGAATATTCCTCCACTATCTTATGTGCACCTTATGAATTCTTTGACATGGAATACCCAGTATGTTACACAAGACTCATTACATGGGGAATTACAGCAAGTTCAAGAGATTTTCTCTTGTTCTTTACAAGAAATATGATGTAACATATTGCATCATTTTATGACTCAGTTGGGCCCTTTGAGAGGAATAGGGCAGTGTACCTTTTATCTCTCAGACAGATAAATAATAGCAAATTATCTTGTGTTCTACTTGGACTTAGATACTCCCTGAAATTGTAATTTATTTATCTGTTTAAGTGAATAAAAATTTGACCAAGAACATATGCATTTCCACTTTTCCAATAGGCTACTATTTTATCATATATACATAATCTCTAATCTTACAAAATCTCAAATGTCTATTCTACTTTTAGTTTAAAAATTGTACAGGGACAACCCATCTCCCTGAGTACTTCTAATTTTAATATATTCAATTTAATCTGCTTAGAAATTTAGAGAAGGTATCTGTTTATTGTTCTTAGAAAAGTGGCATTATCCTTCATATTTTTCACAAATGTTTCACAACTCAAGGTAGCAGCTTATAAGATGCTAATAGAATATAGACCACCTCTCATTGTCAGAGTCAATTCTTACTTGGAATGCAGGTCTTCCACAATATTTCAGTATAACAACTGATAAATAAGGCATGAAAATATTGCCAGCCATAAATTATAGCAATCAAATAATGGATATTCTCAGTAGCAACTTAGCTAGGACTTTCAAAATCAAAATATCAAGGTAGGGAAATAGGTTGGCTCTAATGATCCCTGAATATCTATGCAATAAATTTTAATTTGTATCTTAGTTTGGCACTATATGGTAAATCAACTGTCCTACTCTTGAATATATATTTGTCTTCTTTAATGACGATCTTGTCTTCTAAAATTATCTTACTGCCCTTTATGCATCCATTGTAACTTTTATCCTTACTACAGAATTTCAGCTTGTTCAGAGAAAGACTGCTGAGAATGATTTTTTTTTATTTATGGACTGAGGTTTATTTTAAAGTTTAATGTGGTCATCAAAGGTTAATGATTCCCAAGCTTATAAATTAGACTACCTAAAAACTCACTCAGCATCTCTAGACTGACTCAGAGTTGAGACTAAAAGTAGTAAAAAAAAAAAAAAGGGGGGGGGATACAGAATACATATGTATATGTATGCTCTATACATGCATGAGTAGAATTTTATGGAAATGTAAGTATTTTGAGATAAATACATTCATGGTACAACATACATAATTTCCCAGCATTTAAAACTGCCATTCCAAAAGGAAAATATTTCCTTTCCATTTAAAAAGTTATAAGCTGATGAAGTTAATGGCAGGGAATTTAAAAGAGCCAATATATCACCCAATTGTGTACAGTCCACACATACACACACACACATCTCCACACACACAGCATTGCCAGTGAGGTTGACATATCTTGAGCAAAGATGTCTACATTTTTTAACACAAGCGTATATAAGATTTTTTCCTAGGCATATTACATGAGGAATTCCAGCATATTCAAGGAGATTATTTTCAACATATCTTCCTATCCTCTCACATAATAAACCTGAAGTCACACATGATCTCATTTGGCACTATGTGGACAGAGCTGAGGTTTTCCTTTGATCCCACTGACACAGAGATCCTTGATACAGCTCATAGTCCTGTAGAGCTCTCGAAAATAAATATGCAGTAACTTCACATGGTCACTCCATGTGATATTTATAATGTATATAGAAAATATTTATAACAAAAATGGAAAAGGAATTTTGTTATAACAAAAAATGTTTTGATAATATAAAAAGAATAGTTGGTAAAGGAAATTAAATCTTGAGGGAGTAGGACCATTTGCTCTTGAACTTGGGGACTTTCTTTTTTTCTTTTCTTTTTTTTGGTATTAGTGACGGAACCCAGGGCTGTGCACATGAAGCAAGCACTCTACCACCAAGCTACACCCCCCAGCCTTTCACTCTAGAACTTAGTGCATCATGTTTATCTGAAATAACAAAAGGATATCTAATTTTTTTTATTATAGAAGTAATCTATTTGCTTTAGAAAATTTGGGAAATACACAAAAATATTAAAATGATTCCCACTGCTCAGGAAAGATGGATGTTAATAGTAATATTATAGTCCACAGTCTTCTCTCATCTAAAATTTCAAACTGCAAAAGGCCTTTGAAAAACTTGGAAATGTTTCCCAAGTCTACAGCAAGCAAATTCATCCAGCGGCACACTTGGGCCTGAACTTGCATGGAGTTGGCCTAATTTTCCAACTCTATCAGAATATCATGTTTCGCTACTGGAGTATTTGTGTATTTATTAGAAAGGGCTGTCTTGGGCTCCACTGGGAGTGTATATAACACTTGATGTGCACTGTGTTACCTTTATAAGAAATCTGAAAGTCCAAAATTCTGAGGTTTCCTGATAAAACATTCATCTATTTGCCATAATAAAATAAAAAGAATTTATTTATCATTCCCATCTTTTAGAAAGCACATTTGTAATTGTATAAAAATTTAGAACCTCAGCTATATAACATTGTATGACATATTTTTCCATGTCACCAATAGTTTTCTAAACCATGAATATTTACAAAATATTTCATATTATAGATTTTATGTAATTTATGTTAACAAATATTCTGTTGCTAGTACACTTGGTAAAGGAACAAAAATTAATGAATTACAAAAGTTACCAGTTAGCCTTGCAAATTCGTCCTTGATATATAAATATATTAGCACTTTAAATCCTGTCCAGTATAATTAGCATTATTCTACAAACCCAAGGAGGGAAGGGATTTTAATTCTTAAGCCATAAAAGAATTCCAAATTTTGATTCATCAATAAGCCAAATTTCATCTTATAATGAACTGACCAGCTAAACTAAGTATATCAAAAACATTCATTTAGATGAATGAAGTTTTAGGGTAATCATATGTTTCTCTGATAGCATTCTGCCAATTTTGAATTGGTATTTCCATCTTTGTAGTATGGTACTCTCAGTGATACTACTGCTGGTGAGCTGGTTCTGTAAGATCAGAAAAGCTCTATGAATTGCCAAACAGGTGAAATTATGTTTGTTACAGATTCCATGTCATAACTCATCACTCTCATTCTTTAAAAATGAATATTGCAGCCGGGCATGGTGTCACACGCTTTTAATCCCAGCATTTGGGAGGCTGAGATCGGAGGATCCGGGTTCGCAGTCAGCCTCAGCAGTGAGGCCCTCTGCAACTTAGTGAGACCCTGTTTCAAAATAAAGAATAAAAAACAGGGCTGGGGGTATAGCTCAGAGGTAGAATGCCCCTGAGTTCAATCTCCAGTACCGCAAAAAAAAAAAAAAAAAAAAAAAGAATATTGCTATATGACGTACATCATATTTCTTGTTTAGCTAAAATATATATTTAATTTTCAATAAGAAAAATGTTTGATTAACTAAAGTGCTTTGTCACTATAACAGGTTTTATGGTAGGAACTATCTCTTCTAGGGTCTTCAAGGAATCCCAGGCATTCCAGGTGCTCCAGGAACGACTGGACCCCCTGTAAGTATTTGTGAAAACTGTTCTACTCACAGATCATACCTCCTGGAATGATACAAGGTGCATTGATATTCTTCATTTGTTCCTTGTTCTTTGTGCTTCCATGTAGACTGTCCAGCTAGTGCTTACAAGAGTAGGCTCATCAAACCTCTCAGATTTCCATTTAGTATCACTGAAGGTGGGTCAGCATCCTGGAGATTTCTCATGAGAATTCTTCCAGACCAGGAAGCAGTCTCTGATGAAGCTATTGTGTTTGAAAGATAAATTGGATATATAAGAACGTTCTATTTTTTAGTTATTTTTTGGCCCTAACCTTTAGAAAAGATATTCAGATTGACAACATAAGCCGAGAGCTTATTTTCTAGAAGAAAAATAGGCCAAGGATAATCAAATTTAATTTATTTTTATTCCTATAAAAATAGGTTCTGGGGATTAAATCCAGACACATTGTACTTCTGAACTACACTCTTAGCCTTTGTTTTGTTTTGTTTTGTTTTTAATTTTTAAACATAGTCTCCCTAAGTTGCTGAGGCTGGCAACTTTTAAAAGATGGTCTCTCTAAGTTGCTGTGTCTGGCCTCAAGCCTGCAATCCTCCTCTTTCAGTCTCCCGAGTACTAGGATTATAGGTATGTGCCACCACACTCACCCTATTTATGGATTTAAAACCCTCTATGGTAGTTGACTTCCACTTCCCAGCAAACACACCAGCATGACCTTTGTACCACTACTTATCCTAGTTTCCTGGGACAAAAAAACAAAACAAAACAAAACAAAACTTCCCATCTGCCAAACCTAATCTCTTATTCAGAGTTCAGTTCTGTGATTGTCAGATAAAAGAAATGCCATACAGTTAACATTTGAATTTCAGATAAACAAATAGTTTTTAGTCCAGATTGTCCCAAATAATGTAGTATTATTTGCTAACTCTAACTGCACAACTCTGTCTCCTCCCTGCTTAGAGTCCCTTTACAACAAAATCTACCACACAAGTAGGAATAAAATTATATACTTTAATGTTTTGAATCACCACAGTATGTAGAATAAACCTTACTTTGAATCGTATGGTAAAATTAAAAGTTATGAAAAAGATTTGTATAGCCAATTGTGTTACCAAATAATTAAAGTTAAATTTTATTTTCCACTGAAAAAATGCAGATCATATAACTCAATATGCGCACTGTTAATTCTGCCCTATCCTGTAGTATTTAAAATGTTGATCACTTCCAAAATTATAGCTCATTTAGAAAGGCATAATGTTATGTAAATTGGCATTTAAACAGCAAGGCTAGATTCTTAAATGTATCAAAAGACTCCAATTAAGGTCATTATATGTGGTTGGCCAAGGTGAAAAAGCTACCACAAATACAAATTTTCCCCTTCCAAGGGCTTATCAGCAGGATACAGCTGCTGCATCAGCCAGAAGAAATTTAAGCTGTGGCACTGATTTAATTAGGATCAAATGACCTTCAAAATGTCTAAGTTTTAGCAACCAACTTCCAACACCCTTTGACCATTTTGTTGTTGTTTCTGTGACAAACTTAGTTTTCTGTTCTACAGGGCTTAGTGGGAAGAACTGGACATCCCGGCCCCATGGGAGCGAAGGGTGACAAGGTAGGAGAGAGGCCTCACAGTCCACCCTGGGGCAAGACCAGGCTGTTTACCAAGAGATTCGTAAAATCCAGCAAAGTACAGAGAAACGGTATCAGGGAGTGGCTACTCTTGTAATAGACTTGGAAGGATATAGATCTAAAAGTTGGTCTGAACACAGGAAATTTGTTTGGGGGAGGGGAGGAGCTCAATAGAACATTGGTGCCCAATAGCAAAAATCCAAGCTGGATTCAGAGGCCTGGGGTGGTACCAGTAAGGGAGTTTGTATTGGGAGTTCCAGCCATAGATGCTGTCTTAGTCATTTCAGGCCCCCCTAAGAAAACACTATAGACTAGGTGGTTCACAAATATCTATTTCTCATAGTTACAGAAGCTGGAAAATCTGAAATTGAGGTGCTGGTGAATTTGGTGTCTGGTGGGGCCCACTTTCTTGCTCATTAATGACACCTTCTAGCTGTGGCCTCATATAGTTCAAGGGCAGCTGAGCTCCCTTGGGCTTCTTTTACAAGGGCACTGTCCCATTCATAAGGGTCCACCCTTGCGACCTAATTGCCTTCCACAGTCGCCACCTCCTAAGACATCACCCTGCAGGTTCGGATTCATCCTGTGAATTTTGAGGGGGACACAGATGTTCAGACTACAGCAGGTGCTAAGGCTACAGACACCTTGCTATCAGGAAAAGGATACCATTAACCAAAAGGTTTGCTGAAACAGTCTGAAATTTCTGTCCTTAGAAGGCCAAATGGGGAAAATTCACTTAGGAACTTGTTTCCTAGGGAAGTCAGTAATTGGACAGATGTGTTTCTGTGGTCATAAGAGAGGACTAACAATGGAGGAAGATGAGACAGGAAGACTTAACAGCTTTACCTGATTTAGGATATGTGTTGGTCTAAAAATATTTATCCAGGCAGCGCCAGCAAGTGAGTAAATAGTCCCACCTCCAATAAGTTTCCACCCTCTTGTCAGGATAGAAGCTCCCTCAACAAAATGAAATATGATGGCATCGAGAAGCAAAAGAATCCCCACCATTTTTAGAGGAAACAATGTGCTTATTCTATATAATCTCAGCACATTTTTTTTCTGGTAATACCCCGAGGAGCTTCCCCAACCCTATCAGCCTCTTTTCTGAGTTCTCTATGGTGATGATTCAATCATGCACTTTCTTTTGAAGTTAATGGGAATTCCACACTGAGATGAGCTTGGGGGCACAAATGAGAATTAAAATATGACTTATGATTGTTTAGGAGAGAAAAAAGACTTTTCAGTAGACATATTTTTTCTTGTTTGTTGACTCATGAGGACTATGGCATAATTCTCTGAAGGACACTGCCAACTGGGCAGGCTATGTCTTAGGGAGATAGCCATCAGCAAAGCAATCTGGGAAAAGATAGAACATACTCATTCTTTGTCACACATTCTGATGCAAATACAAGAAAAACTTTACAGTTTATTTTTATTGATAAATGTAGACATTTTATAATGCTTCTTTTTGTTACTAGAAAATGGGTGGATATTAAAATGAAATCCTTCATCAGATTTTGGAAATGGACTAAAATCCCACAAAATTCACGGGCATTATATTTTACTCTCCCTGGATTCTTTTTTAATTAACAATTTCTTGACATTGCTCCTAAAACAGAGGGACTTAAAAGATTTGATGAAGCTATTATTCTAAAAGCAATGCACAATTATAGAAGTAATTGGTTAAAGAACAAAAAGATAATAGTTATTTACTGTGAACCAATTCTATGCTTTGTGAAAAAATAAATGTGAGATTTATGTTTTCTCAAGTTTCAACATGGATTCATTTTTCATAAATTCCATTTTCAGTTTGCTTCGACTATAAACAGAAGTCTATTTAAGTGATATATACCATTTTTCCTAAGCATTGATATAACACAGTCACTTCTATACACGGGACATGTCTAACGTGGTTATAAAGTCTGATGTTAACATAGGAAAGGGTAGACGTCTCTCCTTCTGCAGACACAAGAAGGGTTGTGATTTTCTACTTTGTTCAGATTATTCAGATAGGACCTCTGGGTCCCAAAAGTTGAAGGTGGTAGAGGTGAGGCTAAAAGCAAGGTCTGATCCAGAGAGCTGGGATCCCAGAACTCAAACCCTGTTCATAGGGACTCTGCCATGCACCCATGCATGCATGGGAGGAGACATCCCCTGGCTGCATTCCAAGCCTCGCATAGGATCACCCTTTTTCCAGCTCTATTTAAAATAAGCTTCATTCCCTAGAGCTTACATAGTGAAAATCTGAATAAGATGGGAAAATGTATTTACCTTTCCTGTGTTGTAGGAATGTACTTTCCTGGGTTAAAGAGAAGCCACGCTGAATAAAACTTTGAAAGGCTGGAACAAAATGACAAGTCATACTAATTTCAGAAGATGGCTTCTCTGAGCAAGATACCTAGGATAGAAATGTCTAAGCAATTGATTTGGGTCTCTGTATCCCTTGCAGGGCAGTGAAGGACCCCCTGGAAAACCTGGACCACCCGGGCCACCTGTGAGTTGTTTCAGGTTAAAAATTGAACATCCATTTGTTGGCTGATGACTCATTACATAGAAGTTAGGCTACAGTTAGATGCTATCAAAGATAAAAGTCTTCTGAGTTTTAGATATACATATGAGGCCAGCGCAGCCTTGTAGACATCCTGTTTGTTCCCCCTCCTCCTCACCCTGATGTGCAGTGCACACATTTACACACTGTGCACCTCCCCACCTGACTGTGGGCTCTGGGGGCCTGAGTGGGTGCCCTCACTCTCCACTTCCTGACAGCAGGACCCGGGGAGAGTCACTTAACCTCAGTGAGCCTCACTCACTCACAGAAAATACAGGGCTTTAAAAATAAATTGGTATTATGCTGTGTGTGATCATTCCCATCCATGATGCCTGAGATGGGAGGATTTTGTATTCATACAGCACGTAGTGAACAAAATGTACAAGAGCCAGCCTCATTTTGCTCTGGTGATCCTGAGCGAAGTGCGCTCTGCCGTGAGGCCTTGGAAAGGAGGGGGCCTCTCTCCATGGCAAGTCTGCCCCCTTGTGGGGCCATGCTTAAACCGCAGCAGAGCTGAGGTCCTGGCCGAATGTTCCTTTGTGCCTTGCCTCAGGAAAAACTTAACTCAAACATAAACCTGTTACTTTGTTAATTGCATCCTTGACAAGGAAGCAAAGCAGGGAATATTGAGTTCAAGTTCTAAAACACACTCTTTCTTAAGGGGAAAACAGCAAATACAAAAGTGAGCTCATGGAATTTAAAATGAGCTTAAGAAACCTGCCTCTTCTCTCTGAATTCTCCAAAGCCATTCATTTTTCAAGATGTAATTTCCCAGGGAAACTTCCTTTGGAAATCTCAGACAGAAGCATCCTTAGGATTGGCATACTAGACTACAGCACATATCCAGTAATTGTGAAATTAATGAGGAAATAAAAAGAGTAAGTGATGGCGCATCTTCTCCCATGGCTGTTGTTTTGGAGATGCAGGCAAATTATATTCAGTGAGCATCGCTGCCCTTTATTATCCCAAACAATGAAATGATAGCTTCTTCAAGTTTGCAAGTAAAATGAGAAAAATTACAAAAAAGAAAATGCAGATTTTATTATTGATTTTTATGGAAACTTTTAAAAAGAAGGATAAAAAATCCTAGCTAAAATTTTCAAATGCAAGTTTTTCCTACATGCTACAATCTATTCTTTTTTCAACAGTAGAATAACTCAGTAACTCTATATTCACATCAGGTGGGGATTTTTTAGGGCGTTTCTCTTCCTCATTGTTCTAAAGGATATGTTTTCATCGAAATATCCACATAGAATTGTGATAACGTCATCTTCCCATTTACCTTAATTTTCTATTTGGTGTGATGAGACTATGGGGAAAAAATTACTTTTCAGTAGCCAAATTGTTCCTTATTCACAGCTTCATCAGCACTACCATATTATAGCCTGCAGGTCAGCAGACTGTAAACAGTTAGAGTAAATTGGCAATTCAGAAACTGAATTTTAATGAGCAAATAATATTTTCCTCTTAATGCATTAGTGTCTCATCTGTCAACCCTGAATATTATTCAAACCCCAAACTGGAAGCATCTGTGTGCACCAGGTGGAGCCCACACTACTTTTTACTTCTTTCCCTACATTTGCTTTGAAAAAGCAAAACAGGGGGAAACATTGTAATTTACTAATAGTGCCAAACTCACTCTCTAGAAAGGTAAAACTTTCTTAAGCTAAAAAAATTAATAGAAATAATACAATTTGATAAAATGATGAAAGATGGAAATGCTAATTATTAGAATAATTCTGTATCTTTTTTCCTAAGGGTGTACCATTCAATGAAGGAAATGGCATGAGCAGTTTATATAAAATCCAGGTACTTACCTTGGTAATTATTTAAAATAATTTTACCTGTTATAAACTTCTACAAATTCTTTTTTTTTCCTTCTTCTTTGAAGGGAGGTGTGACTGTTCCCAGTTACCCAGGGCCACCTGGTCCCCCTGTGAGTATAGCTGCAAGCACATTTTAACTGAGCTACCATACTGGAGGGGGGGGCGGGGGACGGGGGGCGCGGATAGGCTCCCTGAAAAATGCATGTTACAATTACAACTAAATTTTATAGGAGGAGGAAGAAATAAGTGAAAACAATTATGATAAAATTAAAAATGCACACAGCCAAAATAATGAGAAAAAATCATGTAGCATAATGGTAACACTTTTTTCATTGTAAATCTAAAAACGAAATCAGTGACCAACCAATTATTTTCATGAGAGTCTCATCAAGTTATTCTTAACCTTACTCTTCAAATCCAAAATATAGCAAAAGCAAAACATGCAAATACTCTTGTATGTATTAAAACAAGCTTGTATATGAAAATGCTTTATGTTCTGTAAGTTTGCTTCAGTCAGTATTTTAAAAGATGACTCTCCATGTTTTGCTTATAGGGCCCAAAAGGCGATCCTGGTCCAGTGGTATGTACTTTCCCACGTTTTGTGCCATTTAGAAAACAGGTCTTTGTTCACATTTAAGAGAAGGACGTCAAGCAAAGATGGCCTACCCTCTTAAGTGTTCACCAATTGACATTTAAGAGGCAGCCAACCAAAGAAATGCCAGCGATGTGTTCTGTATTTTTTAAGATACATTAGTCCTGATATTGTCACTGCCCTTGAAGTTTGTCTTTTTCCATCAGTGAGTTTTAAAAATCATCCAGTGATGTAGGAAGGCAACATTTGACAAATGGAACACTTTCTCCTAACAATTCTCTTTTGATGACTGATTCAATTTTAAGTAGATTATGGAAGAGAAATACTTACTGCAAAGAAAGTCCTTAATATGTCTGACATCTCCCCCACAAAAAAAAAAAAAAGAAGGGACTGTTTATTTGCTTTGAATGTCTTAGGTGATTATTCTGCAGGGAACGTGTGCTGCCGTGAAGCCACTTATTGAGTGGAACATATGAGGAGGTTAACACTCAGCGAGGAAGGAGAGCTTGTCCTCCAGCCACCAAAAAGATGATAATTGTTCTCAGCATCTTTCTCAACCATGAACCTCACTGTAAAAGCTCTGCCAAATTCAATTAGATTCCCTTTAATCCTTGACATTTTTCTTCCTGTCATGTCCTTTTCAAGCATATGTTACATCCTTCATGTTCCATTTTTTACATCCTTTTAACCTTTGGGTATCTTCTTGAAATTCAGATGTATCTAAGACTATACTAAACTTTTAAGCCACGTATCATTGCCATGCAAAAAAAAAAAAAACAAAAAACAAAAACTACAGTACAAGTTGGTATTATTATAGTACTAATTGGTAAGGAACAAGACAAAATAATTATTTACATCCAAATATATTTTTTTCTTTTTTTGTGTGTGGTACTGAGGGTTGAACACAGGGACATTCTACTTTCAAGCTACACCCCTAGCCCTTTCTTATTTTTTTTTTTTATTTTACTGAGACTGTCCTCAAACCTGCCTCAAAGCAATCCTCTTGTCTCAGCCTCTGAAGTAATAAGATTACAGGCATGCACCACCATACCTGGTTCCAAATATATTTTAGAAGGAGATGCATTAAAAAGCTTACATTTTGTTGTTGGGCAATATATATTAAATATCAATTTGAGCCAGGCCTGGTGGTATACACCTATAATCCCAATACTTAGGAGGCTGAGACAGGAGGATCATAGGTTTGAGGACAGCCTCAGCAACTTAGTGAGGCCCTTCACAATTTAGTGAGACCCTGCTTCAGAATAAAAAATAATAAAATAGGGATGAGTGTGTAACTTAGAGGTAGAATGCCCCTGGGTTCCATCCCCAGTACCACAAAAAAATCAATTTGGTTCCCCCAAAAGCATTATTTCAACTAGTCAGTACTATATTTTGACCCTCCCCAAATTTGTAATGTAGAAGTCTCTTCTGTTTTGTCACTCATACTACCCTTCATCTGTAACTTTTTTATACTTTTACCAACAGTATCATTCTTTCTCATTTTAATTTTCTTTCATCATATTGATAAAAAAATGTTCTCCTGGCCTCTGCTTCCCATATCCAGGCACACAAAACAGCCCCCTCACAGTAGTGCGGGTGTGCGTGAGCTTCTCACTGACTTTTCTGGACCATTCTTTCAAGTTCTTGCATTTAAAATTGCTAATTACAGTAATAAAGATTTTAAAGTTTTGTAAAAAGGATAAATTATAATTTACATGCATTGCAGAGTTGTTGGCAACAAAAAAATGAAGATGTATTTGAGTAGAATTTGAAGAGATTAGGTTTCAGGTTTTTAACTGAAACAAAAACTAATGAGCAAAAAAAGAATTGAAGGGTACTTTTAGAGATGTGAATAAATACAGTAATATAGAACCATGAAATTAAATAAGTGTTGTATAAACATTCAGGCTTATCCTAGAGGCAAAAAAATTGAAATTACTCTTTTGGGCTCTATAAGCACCACCATACACCATCATCTTCTCCCATTTGCTGTGTCTGGAGAAACAATATCTCATGCCATAGACACAAGCTGGACGTGGGAGAAAAAAGCCCTCATGAGGTGTGCAGAGTAATGTTCCATAATCCTGCAAGTCCCATGATAATAGATCTGCACCACTATTACTAATCTGCTCAGTTAACCTTTACAAAGAAAATTACCCTTAATTGAATTTATTATCTTCTGGGGCAAACCATTTCATTCCTTTGGTATTCAATTGATAAATGTTTTTCAATATTTAATTAGTAACTACTTTCAAATGTTGATTAACTGACCACCTTTTCTGTCCTAAGGTCTGTTGAGAATGTAAACAAAGAGAATCAAAGACCATATTTCATTTGTCAGTAACTCAGGGCCTCCTTTACAGATCCTTATGCAAAATAGAATCTGAATATCTTTTTAATTTTTATTTTTCTGAGTGACAGGTTACATAAGAATGAGCATTTAAAAAGATTTCTGAATTATAAAAAATACCAGACATATCATCTATTAAGTATTCTATAATAAGAAATACATCATAAATAATAATGGAAGTTAAGTATTGGTATTATTTCTTTTTTTTATTGGTACATTGTATTCATACATCTTTCTTAGGCACAAACTGGTAAAGGCATACATGCACACATTTCTCATTTAACCTTTCCCCAATTCCCACCCCACTACTTCCCCCTCCCTCCTTCTCAAGTTCAGTTTACTAATTGACTTTGATATGTTTGTGAAAGTACATCATATGTATTAGAATGCCCCCCCATTACCTTCAGTTAAGTCACCTTCTTTGCTCATGTAAGGTTTCTCCATCTTTGTCTAGAATCCCTCTTATATCCCACTTTCTCCCTAGCTTCCGCATATTAGGGAGAGCATCCGATTTTTTACTTTTTATAACTGACTAATCTCACTTAGCATAATGTTTTTCAGTTCCATCAATTTCCCTGAAAATGACATGATTTTGTTTTTCTTTATGGCTGAGTAAAATTCCATTGTGTACATATCCCATAGTGTTTTTGTTTATTTTTTGTTTGGGTTTTTTTTTTTTTTTTTTTTTTTTTTTTTTTTTTTTTTTTTTTTTTTTTTTTTTTTTTTTTTTTTTTTTTTTTTTTTTTTTTTTTTTTTTTTTTTTTTTTTCAGTGCTGGAGATTGAACCCAGGGGCATTCTACCTCTGAGCTACATTCTCAGTCCTATTTTTTATTCCTTATTTTGAAACAGGGCTCACTAAGTTGTGGAGGGTCTCACTAAGTAGCTGAGGCTTGCCGTGAACCTGGATGCTCCAGTCTCAGCCTCCCAAGTACTGGGATTACAAGCGTGCGCTACCATGCCCAGCTTATCCCATAGTTTTGTAATTCACTCATCTGCTGATGGACATCTTGGCTGGTTCCATCATTTGGCAATTGTGAATTGTGCAGCTATAAACATAGATACACATGCATTGATCTGATAGTTTGGTTTCCATTCTTTTGGGTAGATACCCAGAAGTGGTATTGCTGGAGCATATGGTAGGTTCATTCCCATTCGTCTGAGGATCCTCCATACTGTTTTCCAAAGTGGTTGCACTAATTTGCAATCCCACCAACAATGTATTAGGGTTCCCACTTCTCCACACCCTTGCCAGCATTTGTCATTTGTGTTTTTGATGATTGCCATTCTGATTGGGGTTAGGTGAAATCTCAGGGTAGTTTTGATTTGCATCTCTCTGATTGCTAATGATGTGGAACATTTCCTCATACATTTATTAGCCATTTGTATTTATTCTTTTGGGAAGTGTCTATTTAGATCCTTTGCCCATTTTTTGATTGGGTTATTTGTTTTCTTAGCTGTGAGTTTCTTGAGTTCTCTATATATTCTAGATATTAGTCCTATATCAGAAGAGTAGCTGACAAAAATTTTCTCCCACTGTGAGCTCTCTGTTGAGGATCTTGATAGTTTCTTTGTTGCATAGAAGCTCTTCTGTTTAATGCAATCCCATGTATTGATCTTCCTTTGAGTTTCTTGTGCTTTGGAGGTCTTGTTGAGAAAGTTTTTACCTGTGCCTATGTGTTGAAGTGTTGGGCCTATGCCCTCTTCAAGTAGCTGCAAGGTTTTTGGACTGACTTCCAGGTCTTTGATCCATCTTGAATTGACTCTTAAGTCAATATCATTTTGATGATATTCATTCTGCCTATCCAAAAGCATGGAAGATCATTTCATCTCCTAAGATCTTCTTCAATTTCTTTTTTCAACTTTTTATAGTTTTCCTTATAGAGGTCTTTTACCTCCTTGGTCAGGTTTGTCCCTAAGTATTTTATTTTTCGGGATGCTATTGTGAGTGGAATTGTTTTCTGGATTTCTTTTTCAGTGGATTTATGATTGGCATACAGGAAAGCTTCTGATATTTTAAGATTGATTTTGTATCCAGACACTTGGCTGAATTTGTTGATCAGTTCTATAAGTTTTTTGGTTGACTTTGTTTGGTCTTCTAAGTATAGTATCATGCCATCTGCAAAAAGGAATAGCTTTAGTTCTTCTTTTCCTATTTTTACAACTTTGATTTCCTTCTCTTGCCTTATTGCTCTGGCTAGAGTCTCAAGTACTATATTGAACAGAAGAGGAGATGATAACGGACATCGTTGTCTTGTTCCTGTCTTTAGTGAGAAATCTGGCAATTTTTCCCCATTTAATATGATGTTGGCTTTGGGCCTATTGTATATCGCCTTTCTCTGTAGTGCTTTTAGCATGAATGAGTGTTGGATTTTATCAAATGCTTTTTCAGCATCTATTGAAATGTTCATGTGATTTTTGTCTTTGATTCTTTTTATGTGGTGTATTACACAGATTGTTTTCCATATGTTAGACTAGCCTTGCATCCCTGGGATAAACTCGACTTGGTCATGGTATATAATACTCTTGATGTGGTTTTGAATGCGCATTGCTAATATTTTGTTTAGCAGTTTTGCATCTAAGTTCATCAGTGATATAGGCCTATAGTTTTCTTTT
The DNA here is from genome assembly GCA_004027655.1 of Graphiurus murinus. Lineage (NCBI taxonomy): Eukaryota > Metazoa > Chordata > Mammalia > Rodentia > Gliridae > Graphiurus > Graphiurus murinus. The sequence continues at coordinate 20,484 of PVLC010011224.1, forward strand.
TTTGAGCTATCTTTATTTGGCTTCGGTATTACTGTGATGTTGGCTTCATAGAATGTGTTTGAGAGAGTCCCATTTCTATTTCATGGAATAGATTGAGGAGTGTTGGGATTAGCTCTTCTATAAAGGTTTTATAAAATTCACTTGGAAAACCATCTGGCCTTGGGCTTTTGTTTGATGGTAAACTCTTTATTACTGTTTCTATATCATTGATTGCTTGGTTGATTTAAGTTTTCTATATCTTCTTGACTCAGTTTAGTTATACGTGTCTAGAAATTTGTCAATTTCTTCTAGATTTTCCATTTTGTTGGAGTAGTTTTTCAGAGTAGTTTCTGATGATCCTCTGGATATCCACAATATAACCTGACACTCAGAAAAATAAAAATTAAAAATATATTCAGATTCTGTTTTGCATAAGGATCTGTAAAGGAGGCCCTAAGTTACTGACAAATGAAATATGGTCTTTGATTCTCTTTGTTTACATTCTCAACAGACCTTAGGACAGAAAAGGTGGTCAGTTAATCAACATTTGAAAGTAGTTACTAATTAAATATTGAAAAACATTTATCTAGTGCTGGTTTGGAAGACATAAATTCTTTCAGTTTCTGTTTCTCATGAAAGGTTTTTATTTCCCTGACAATTTTGAGAGATATTTTTTGCTGGATAGAACAATATTTGCTGCAAGTTATTTTCTTGCAGAGTTTGGAATGTGTTGCTCCATTCCTTCCTGACTTTCATGACTTGGTTTGGGAGGTCTAGAGTGATTTTAATTGGTTTGCCTATAAATGTCACTTGGCCTTTTACTTTTCTTGCCCTTAAGATTCTTTCCTTGGCCTCTACATTAGTCAATTTGATTATTATGTGGCATGGTGAAACTCTTCTTTGGTCTTGTCTAGAGGTCGTTCTATGTTTCCTATACCTGTGTGTAAACTTCTTTTTCTATGTTTGGAAAATTCTCTGATATTACTCCTTTGAAAAGATGGTTTATTCCATTAGTTTCAACTTCTAATCCCTCCTCTATGCCTATTATTCTTAGGTTAGCTCTTTTAAAATTGGCCCAGATCTCGTTGATGTCCAATTCATACTGTCAATTTTTTTTCTAGATTATGTATTATGGATTCATTTTTAGAATGGTCATCCCCTAAGAGTGATAATCTATTTGTCATGTATTTTAATCTACTGTTTATAGTTTATATTGATACCTTCACTTCAATTATTGCATCTTTCATGTCCTTCACTTCCTTCAAGACTTCTCTTTGATTCCTGTTCAGGTGTCACATTCTTTGTTTATTTTTCCTTTATTTCTTTCCAGCTCTCCTTGCATTCTTTTTGGAAGTCTTGTATCAGTTCTACTATTAAAGATCTGAGTTGTTCTTCTGGTAAGCTCTGCCGTTCTGTGTTGATGAGTTCTGTTATTGTGGGATTGTGGTAGCTCATTGTTTATTTGCTATTTTTCCTTCCCATGATTTCCCTGTTCTTAAGTTTGTCTTTGCTGCTTTCATAAGCTTTCTCTCAATTTATAGGTTTCTTATTTTTATTTTCTCTCTGTGAATAGTATCTTGTATTGAGTTGCATTTACTCCAGGGCTTCTTCTGCCCACTGTAATGGTGCCATTGGTGGGTTTCAGGTGTTGACTTCTTGTGTCTGTTTTTTTTTGCTTCTTTTATGGAGATTTGCCTCAGAGGTGTGAGTAGGACAGTTTGTGGCCTCTGTGTTTTTAGGACTGGATGTGGGATTGTTGAGCTATTCCCTATCAGCAGAGGTGAGTTAATCCTTGGTGTTTGGCAGGCCTTTCTGGTGGTTCACCTTTCTGGTCCAATCTCTGCGGTAGGGATTTAGAGGTGTCTGTTGGTATATACAAGGACAGGTTGTGTTCAGTGGTGAAGGTTGTGTGAGGGAGGAGAAGCCACAGTGATGAATGAAAGAATAGGATAAAGTAGAAGGTATCATTCAGTGAAATAAGAGTTTTAGTGTGTTAAGATGATATATGGTAAGGATTAGAGATAGTGGGTATGCATGGGTATTCTGGTCATCAATGTAGAGTATTTAGGTGTAGTGCTATGAAATGGTCTTGATATGAGGCAGGGAAAAAAGTAAAAAGGAAAGAGAATAAAAAAGTGTTGAGAAGAATATAGATAGGAGATAGGGAAGGAAGCTTGTAAATGGGATGATAAACTATGTTTTGAGAGTTCCATCTTCATCCATTCTTAAAGAGTTAAGTCTTGTTCTCTGGTAATCAAGCAGCCCTGATATCTCACAAATTGGCAAAGCTTATTGAATTCCAGTTTTTTTTTTAATTCGTATTGAAATTGGAGCTATTACTGACTAGAGGGATTCATTCTGATTAGATTCTTAATCAGAAAATATACTCACACCTCTCTGAAGAATAGCTTTTATTCTCAAACTATTTTTATATACCAAATGCAATAATACCTTGTTTAAAAATAGAGCGAGACATTTACTTGCTAAAATATAAATCCATGTTGGGGGGAATGTTGAAGGGAATAGGCAAAAAATAGCTTTGCTTTTTAAACCAATGCTTAAAAACCTTTTGATCATTGTTCCTGAATTTTTGTGTTTATATTTAACAGGGAGAGCCTGGTGCAATGGGGTTGCCAGGATTAGAAGGATTTCCAGGTGTAAAGGTAAGCACAGAAGACAGAACTGTGTTTATTCATTCAACATGCATAAGTGTTTCCTCATATCTACTGTGTGCCAGGAATTCTTTCAGGTTCAGAGATACATAAGGGAGCAAAGTATTGACCATTGGATTTAGCAATGTAGAGGTCATGGATGACCTTGACCAGAGAAATCATTACTATTTCACTATATTGGTAGAAGCAAATGCTGGACTTGAATGGATTTAAGAGAAAAATAGAGAGAAAAAGTACAATATAAACAATGCTCAAGAAGTTTTGCTGCAAAGGAAAGCAAAGAAATGGGCCAGAGGATACTGGAGGAAATAGGGTCAGGTTTTATTATATAAATTTTTAGGATCATAGAAATATCAGAATACTTGTATGCTAAAGGAGTGATCCAGTAGAAAGATGATAGAATGGTGATATAGAAGAGATTGAGGTGAGTTGCTGGAATAGCATCTTTAAGTAGCTAAAAGGGAAGGAAATTAAGTGTATAAATGGAAGATGTGGGTAACATCTATGGTGACTGAAGGAACAAACAGAATACAGGAGGGAAGATGCTAATATATGTGAAAGATATATTATTTGGAGTCTATCAATGTTCTTTTTTTTTTTTTTTGCGGTACTGGGGATTGAACCCAGGAGCATTCTACCTCCGAGCTACACCCCCAGTCCTATTTTTTTATTCTTTATTTTGAAACCGGGTCTCATTAAGTTTCGGAGTACCTCACTAGGTAGCTGAGGCTGGCCACGAACCGGGATCCTCAGGTCTCAGCCTCCCAAATGCTGGGATTACAAGCGTGTGCCACCACGCCCGGCTTCAATGTTCTTTTCTTATTGCTTAAATTTTTCCAGAGATGGAAGAAACAAGATCAATCATATCTAAAAATGAGGAAGGGAAAATAGGTTAAAGATTTAAGGAGAAATTTCACTAGAGTGAGCACGAGAGAGAGATAGCAAAGACCACAGAACTATAATGGTGGTTTGGCAGCCCTAGGGTCCTCAGTGAGGTTCAGTATCATGGACTAAAGTGAGACCAGTCATTGAGATTGAGATTAGATGTTTCTTCAGCCATTTATAGACTTTCAAGTGAAGTCATGGAATAGTAGGGAATTGGATTTAATGTTCTGATTTTGAAAAATGAGTACAAGAAAGGAGTAAGAGAATTAATGATATACACAAAGAAGGGGATTAGAACATGTGATCATGGAATTTAAACTAGGTATAGAAGGGAGTGAGGGCCTCCATGGAGTGAAGGATAATGAAAAATTGGTACCATCAACGGATTAGCGATCTAGGGACTCGAGTTCCTCAGGAGAGTGAGTTATGAATGGGAATTGGTGGTACAAAGTTGGAATGTATGAAATTGAAAATATGGGAGTGCAGATATTTTTAGTAGCAAGGTCGCAAATGTTTCTATAAGACGATGAATCAAGATCATTAGCAGGCAATGATTCAAGGAAATGAGAGACCCTGATACTGGAAGGACCATTTTGCCAAATGTTAATCCTCTTAACTTTAATCTTTATATGATATACAAATATTTCCACTGAACGAAGAGTTCCAATGTATTCAAGGGTGAAAATTCCATTACTTGTGCCTATTTTTTAAAATTTTTAATTAATATATAATAACCATACGTATTTAAGGGGTACAACATATTTCCATACATATATACAATGTATAATGATAAAATTATACATGATATATAATGATAAAATCACTCAAACATTAACCAGTCTCTCCCTATTCCTCCATTGCCTCTTTGCTCCTAATAGAATGGAAACCACCATTCTATTATTTACTTCTATGAGATTAACTTTTTTTGATAGTGAGATCATGCTGTACTTATTTTTCTATTAGGTTTTCTTGTCAGTGGCTGTCATCTATATGTTAAAGATATTACTTCTATCACATATGTTGGATTTTTTATTCTAGTTGGTTTTGGCCTTTCATTTTTATGCTTAATCTTATTGTAAATATAACTTTAATATATCCTAATATAAAAATTATTTTTATGATTTTTTTGCTTTTATATACAAAATGACATTTACTTTCATTTTTAACCAGAATCAAATAGTCACTAACACAGTTGCCTAACTCTTTTATAGCTCATATTATTTTATTTTGATATAAATCTATGGTATTTATACAGGATATAATGTAAATACAGAAATCAAACATTTTTAAGGACATTATACAATTATTAGTCCTATTTGTTGAATAATGCATCCCTTTCTTCACTAAAAACCTATTAAAATGCTAGTCTATTTTTTAATTTTATTTTTTAATTGGTACATTGTAATCATACATCTTTGTTAGGTACAAGCTGATAAAGGCATACATACACACATTTCTCATTTAACCCTTCCCCAATTCACACCCCACTCCCTCGCCCTCTCTCCCTCTCAAGTTCAGTTTAGTGATTGACTTTGAAATGTTTGTGAAAGTACTAAAATGCTAGTCTATTTTTGAAATTTATATTATAATATATAATAATTCTACTTAACTTTATGCCAGTATTCCATCTTTTCAATTACTACTGATTCGTTATATGTTTAAATATTGGTATTGCTAGTATCTATTATTTAATTTTTCTTTTATTCTCATTTATTATCTCAAGCTTTGATATTTTTAATGTCAATTTTGTAAGAATTGCACTAATTTTATAAATTAGTTTGGGGAGCAGTGACACCTATACAGCAGTGTCTTACCCTCCAAGCACAAAGCAAATCTCTTCATGTAATCCAGTCTTCTTTTATGCTCCTTTTAAGTTTTAGAATGTAGGTTCTGTCCAACAAAATTGCCATTTTATTATCCCATATTGAAAAGAGTTGAGTCACTCTTTTTCAGAGCAATAAAAGGAACCTTCTAATTGGCCAAGAGAGGAGAACTACAAGTCCTTAGTTCTAGATCTTTTTATTCTAACCCTACATTCAATGAGACAAATATAGGAGAAGCTTTTTTAGAAAATACTCAATGTGCTCAATCTTTCAATTAATAGTAATAGTTTTTTGAATGTATGGATTAAAAATATTGGATAATTTAAACTATAAATATGTATGGAGTTCTATTAAATATAGGTCACAGAAAGAACTATACTTTATTTGATTTTATGGGAAAACATACTGTTACAGGTCCAATTGGTAGTCATTTTTTTATTTTCCTAATCACCATCTAGCTTCACACCAGCTAATATTAGCATTTATTAGATCCAAATTAAAAACTTTATCAAATTCAAATCATTTGACTATTTTATAAGATTTTATTGATATAACTTTAAGTAACCATTTTTATTTTAATTCCAACAGGGAGATCGAGGCCCAGCAGGTCCCCCAGGAATAGCTGGGATATCTGTGAGTTTGGATTATGCCACATAATTTTTTATAGGTTACTGTTTCATGATTAATCTATGGCCAGAGATCCAAAAGGACTGAAGGGCACACCATAATTTCTATGGCATTAGGTTCCCGAAGCCTCCAGTTTATAAAGTAAAACCACCTGTCTCTTTCTCAATTCAAGAATGCTCCATTCTTTATTTTTACCTCTTTTGTTTCTTCCATCCCAAGTCACTTTTATGGGGAGGAGGAGAAACTCAGTTAACCATGACTGCATATAACCATGGCTTTGGGAACTTGCCTTGTTTCTCTATTCTTGTCATATTCCAAGATTTCTCAGTCTTAAAAGGTAGAGTTCAGCTGGGCGTGGTGGCGCATGCTTGTAATCCCAGCATTCAGGAGGCTGAGACCCGAGGATCCGGGTTCGAGGCCAGCCTCAGCTACCTAGTGAGGCACTCCGCAACTTAGTGAGACCCGGTTTCAAAATAAAGAATAAAAAATAGGGCTGGGGGTGTAGCTCGGAGGTAGAATGCCCCTGAGTTCAATCCCCAGTACCGCAAAAAAAAAAAAAAAAAAAAAAAAAAGGCAGAGTTCTCATCCGTAGGCCTGTACTTCAGGTTCCTTATGTTAAGCTGCAATGTACCGGAGTATCCCATTGCCCAGTGTTATTAGCAGAGCTTTTATTGCTGCTAATGTTTCCTCATAAACTAGCCCTTCAATCCTCTCAATCATTTTTGTTGTTCTCTGGTGTCAAATGTTTTAATCTCATCAAGGTCTTTTCCAATAAATAGGAAGTGCTCCAGGAAAGGTTGAAATCATTTCTCTGAGCCCTGGGGATCATTCTGATCTTCATTCATGATGCTCTAATTATAATTTTGTGGTCCTGCTTTATGAATAAGAGGCCATTTATCCTCTTGCTAGGTGCCCTGTAGGACAGGTCCAGGATAGCACTACAAAAAAGTCAGTGGAAATCACGTGTTGAGTCATAGGAACATGAGAAAGATAAACGCCCTCCCATCTCCACCCGCCACCATCCCCTGATATTTGCTTCACTCAGCACCACCCAAAGCCCCCATCTGTCACTCCTAAAGGGCCATCAGCCACTCTGCTTCACTTAACTGATAAATCACAAAAACTAAAACACAGAGAATGACACTGCCTTATTTAATTTATCCAGATCAAGATAAACATTTGTATGATTGTGAAAGTAATGTTAAAAAATGTTTTCTTTAGCAAGCACTTCTGAATTTTCTATCAAAGGAAGATTCTTCTTGAAAGTTGCCTGCACATTTAATCCCATTCTTTTCCCATTCCCCACCTGACTAGCAACATATTTGAGACTCTGTTTTGGAGCACTATTAGAACCTTTCTCCCTTCTATTTACATCCTATTTTTGCTTCCAAAGCTTGATTTATCATGGTTTCCACCTGTGTAACAAATTACTTTTTGTTATTACCCTAAATTAAGCCTATCTTCAAAGAAAAATTATGGGACGGGAGTGATATCTTTAAAACACATGCAACAGTCTCTGAAGAAAATCCAAATAAGGAATCCAAAGGGCTTTCTGAAGGATGCAGCATGATTGAGATATGGGGCTAAACTACCATGTACTTGGATACCTAATTTTGAATTCACTTACTTAAAAAGCAGCCTTCATATATCATAATTAAGCACACTTACTGACAATTACAAAAATAGGAGGAAGTAAAAATTTTCCACATTGCAAGTATGCAACTGTGTAATTAAAAACAAGCCTTTACTTTTATAACTGGGCCTTATTGTGTCTTAGAAAATGAAGTAGTTAAAAGGCTCTAGACATTGGTTACATGACATGTGAATATAGTGCCACTGAATTGTACATCTCAAAATAGTTAAAATGGTGAATTTCATGTTATGTATATGTTCACACTATAAAAATTTTAAGGTGATTATTATGGTTGAAATAGAGATGGATCTTTCCTACTGAGACACATCATGGTCACTCAGCTGAGGACCAAGGAGACCTGACCCTGCTCTTTCTAGAAAAAACAGTCTATCCCTTTCCATAATATTCAGGGCTAGCCATGGACATCCTCAGAGCTTCTTTCTACCCCTCTTGCAAAATGGCATGTAGGGATACAGAAAGAAGTGTCTGTGTTGGCAGTGGCACAGGGCTCTGTCAGTGTGGTCTCCCCAGTCTCCCTGAGTTTTCTGCTGGTACCACCTGACCTGGGGATAGATTCTGCCTCCCATTAATGTCCCTGATTCCTTCATCTCATATCTCACAGCATCAGTACTCCATATTCCTGTGTTCCACACCAAGAGTCTTTTGGACATGGGCTTTCTTGGCTTGAAAATATCCCCCAACTCAGGCCCATGGGGAGCCAGAAATGGTCCCTCAGATATTTATTATATCTGTCTAGCTTTGCCACGCTGCCATTTTTGTACCTACCTGCTCCCAGAATTCTAGACAGCACATAGAAACAAAGCCCCTCCCTCTTTAACTCTCCCCACCCAGAACCTACTGAGGTTTCTAAGCTCCCCACACCACACCTACATCCCAACCATGCAAGGTCTAAGGGCAAGGAGGTGATTTCATTCAGAGCAATCCTAGAAGTATGGGCTGAAGACTTTCCTCCTCTTCCCTCCCTGTGGTCTCTCTGCTCCAAGATGCCTTATTGTGCATCCTCCATGCTGTGGAAGAGGGAAACAAAGCAATCTTTCTCTCCCCCTTTCTACAAAACATGGCTTTTCAAGTCAAATGTGTTTTTTTTTTCTTCCAAGCTTTCTTACTATGAACATAAAAACCTTATTGTGAAACTCAAAGGCTGCAGAAGACCTCTTTGACTCTCTGTGCCTTTCCTCCCCACAAAATAAAGAAGACATGCCGGGGGGGTGGGGAGGCATAAGAGATATTTCCAATAATGAGAATACTTTTGCTTAACATTTTCAAAACTAGTTTCTCTTCCTACCCCTCCACACAAATGTACATTCAGAGAATAGCACTCCAGTCTGTACCTTAACAGCCTGCAGAGTTGACTCTGTCCTATTGGGAATGCCACTTTTTATATACTTCTTTTGGTGCGTTGTAATTATACATCATAGTGAGATTCTAAGTTATGCATGCATACATGCACACAGCACTTGTTGTATTTCCCTTCATATCCTATCCGGCTACCCCCCCTCCGCCCTCTCGTACATGTTAGTGAGACTGATAGTGATACCTTTATATATGGTCATAACATTATTTAAACTATTTCCTTCCCCAATCCTCCTTTTTCCTCTCCTCACCTCCTGGTCCCAGTCCCTTTCCATTATTCTACTTGTCTATATCTGCATTTCCAATGGCCAAATTACGGAACCAATCTAGGTGTCCATCAATGAATGAATGGATAATGTGCTATATAAACATGATGGAATTTTACTCAGCCACAAAGATGAACTAAATTGTGTCATTTGCAGGAAAATTGATAAAACTAGAGAATGTCATGCTAAACAATATTAGCCAGTCTCAGAAAGTCAAAGGTCATATGTTTTCTTTCATGCAGAAGCTACAGAGAAAATATGAAACAAAAGGGACTTTGGATAAATGAGGGATGCCATCTTAATTTAAAGAGCTACTACCCTGGTAGCACTTTAAACTCATGGGTAGGGAAGAGAAGCACATGGCACCATTAGTACTTTGGCTCTTAACATTTCCCTTTGATTTGCTTTCCCAGGGAAAACCTGGTGCCCCAGGGCCTCCAGGAGTTCCAGGGGAGCCGGTGAGTTGTCAATCACTGTCATAACAGCTGTTCTTGTGTTGTGCTATCCTGCAGATTTAATGCACTTCTTGGCATTTTTTTCCTGTGCACATATTTATAGGGAGAGAGAGGACCTGTTGGAGATATAGGTTTCCCTGGACCAGAAGGACCTTCAGGAAAGCCAGTAAGCATTTCTTACTATTTTAAATTTGTCCTAATCATTACCTCTTCACCTACCTCCTCTGAAATCATGAGATTTAAATAATCAGTTTGAAAGAAGAGCAGCTTCAACAAATGACTTGATGGGGATATGAGCAGGGGTTCTCATGAGTTTCCTAAATCTCTATATTGTATCTTTGTGTCTTAATGATAGAAAAAGTAAGCTTTTTGTTTTTCATGCCAGGAAATAGACTCATTGCTTCTTAAGACTAATATTCTTCTAGATAAAAAAAAATAAAATGACTGGTTACATCCTAAAATATAAAGAAATCAGACTCACAGATATAACCCCTGCACATGAAGATAAAGACTATTTAGAAGCTATTTTCTCAAATCCCCTCCTTCATGTACACTTTCACAAGCCATTGATATGAAGCATATCATCCTCTGCGTCCTAAAGGAGCTCTTGGCTACTGATATGCAATAATGATGTGACCACATTGAAACAACCATTCCTATTCAACATATATACCTCTAGTCCCTGCTGGTTGCTAAGGATATGCTGGTCCCTGAGGGAATGGATGTAAAGATGAATCATACCTACCCCACTCTCAGATTTATCCTTTATAGAGGCCATTGCTCCCTTTACTTGTGTATTTGCTATGGTGTGTATGGGAACTCTTAGGAGGAGAAGATGGAAGGTGAATAAGCAGCTCTGAGCTCATAAAGCCGGTTCAGTACCTCTGAAATGGCTGGGTTGGGGTATCCCCTGGTTGCCATCTCCCCCAAAGAAGACAACCAAAAAATCAGAAAGCATATACAGTTGAGAGTCTGGAGATCTGGGCCTGAATTATGACCTAAAGAGTTTAATGAGCAGTTAACTGACATGACATATGGAAGGATTTCACAATGCCTGGCCATAGAAGGGCTCAGTAAACACTAATTTTATTCCCTTTCTCTCCTGTCCCCTCCCCTTACCAAAGCCCCATCTTAGTCCCTATAATCCACTTTATAAATATCTTGAGTCCTCTTGGCATTATACAAAAATCAATGTTTTGTTCAACAAATATTTTTTGAACACCTGCTACATGCTGAGCACTGTTCTGGGTGCTGCCACCTCATGGAGTTTGCATTCTAGTATAAGAACAAAGACAAAACACAGAGACACACCCACATACTTTCAGGTGGAAGATTATCTCGAGTGAAGCACTGTAGTACAATATAAATAGAGTCAGAGAAGGTCTGCATTTAGGCACACAAACCTGCATGAAGTGAGAGATCAAGCCAGGAGGAATTGAGAGAACACTGTTGCAGGTCAGAGAAGTGGCTACTAGGGAAGGGAGCTTGGTGAGGTCAAGGAACAGCACAGAACATGAAGTCCAAGGGAACAGAGAGAAAGAAGAGTGGGAGACATACTGAGGGAGCGATGAGCAGGGGCCAGACCACAAGGAACTCCTAAGCTGTGACACAGAGTTTGGAGTTCATCTGACATGTGATGGAAACCCACTGGAACTTTTGTATCAGTGAGTGAAAATGAGCAGACCACACTTGAAGGCTCACTCAGGTGTATGAGACAAGGCTATAAGTAGCAGGGGAGAAGCAGACACTCATGTGGCATTGACAAAATCTCCATAAGAAATAAGGATGGCGGGAACTGGCAGATCCTGAGTAAGGCGAGGTAAGACGTGCACTGAAGGGACAGCCAACATGATTTGCTGATAGACTAGAAGTGAAGTGAGGGGGAGGGACAAGTCAAAGCTGTGGCCAGAGATAAGTGAGTTTTGAAGGTAAAACCAAGAGTTCTTCATTTTGATATGCTTACACTGAAGCACTAATAAATAACCAAGTGAAGATGTCAAGTAAAGAGTGGATACGGTTAGAATCAATGGAGAGGTCAGATACTGATTTGGGTATTTAAACAAGGGCCTGAATAAAATGGAGTCATTGTGCATGGGTAGGAATGAGGGCACTTCTGCGATTAGGAAGAAACCCCAGCAAAGAAGACAGAGAGAAAGCATAGCCAAAGAGAGGTGAAGAAAACCAGGAAATTGACATTTCCTTGGCCCCAAGTGAACTAAGTGTTTTAACAAAAAAGTGATACACACAGATAAGTAACATAATGGCAGAGAATTCTCCCTTGGATTTAGAAGTGTGGAGGCCATGCTGGGAGAGATTATAGAATATTATCACTTTTAAAAGAATGACCCAATTGACAGGAGAATCCCTGATGATACAAGAGAATGGGGGTTACTTTAAGTAGCAAGAGAGGACTGATAATCAGGAGTGGAAATTTGCTTTGACTCGTAAGAGCAGTAGTTCGTCCTTCTTAACTGTGAGGGGTGGGGTTATGTTGCAGAAGTTGGGGCACAAAGGTTGATGGAGCTGAAGAGCAGGTGAGAGAGTTCTCTCCTGTGTATTTTCCCAGTGAAAGAAGAATTGAGGTTATCAGCTAAGTATGAGGAGTAGGGAGGTGATGCTGGAGGTGGGAAGAGACAGGATAATATGTGAAAGTGCACTTTTGGAGAGAAGGAAAAGGAATCAAATTGGGAAATAGAGAAGATCAACTGGGAATGCTGAGAGGCTGCCTGCAATCCATTATCATATACTCAGAGCTTGTGAGCTAAGATATACGGTTTTCTTTGACAAGTCAGCTGCTCAGATGCAGGTGTGGGATAGGAAAAAAGTCTGTTATTCCCAGGTATGAGGTTCTACCTGATAAGTGAAATGAGGGGAAAGAAAATAAAATACATAGGAGTAATAAAAATCTCTGAAAGTAGGACTCCCTATGGGTAGAAATTAATGTCTTTGTATACAAAAGAAACACTCATGATAGGCTTTGATAAATCACTAGAGACAAAATAGAAAAGGTTATAGAGTTATTTCTTTTCTTATATTGTTACCAAAAACATGCATTCCATTTTCACACTAGATTTATTTTCTTTTACTCAAGTGTCACAATTGTTTCTTTCACATCCACTCCTTAATCAGCTTTGTATTTGTTGCTCATGGTCCTGGATGTAATAAATTCTTTGAACCATACACTTCAGGTAATATGTTCTTAGTTAAAGTACTCTAAATAATTCCAAGGATGTTTCAGAGAGGTTGAGAGACTGTGGTTGGGTTATCAACTGTGACAGGTTTTGGAGTAATTTACAGCTGTGAAAACATGCAGTTGTCTGCAGCTCCCAGCTCAAAGAACCCATTTCTACACAATAAAAGTCCCTTAGGCTTTTCAGAATAGCATGTCCATGCAATTGCCTGCTGGCTAAGAAATCATGTTCCTCACCTTGATCTCTCTCTTCAAATCACATCTCAAAAACACATCTGCTGTTGGGCCCTGGGTCTTTCATTTGACCTCAAGTACTTTTCCTTCTTATATCCCCTGACCAATAGTTCTTTCAGTCTTATAAATCTCCAAGCAGTGCTAGGCTTTATTACCACTTCCAGAGCTGCCCTTTAAAGTTCACCAAACTTGCCATTTTCTAATAAAAAGTCACTATTTTATACTCTCAGAAACCATGATTACAGATTTCTGGCTTTCTGTTCATATTTTCTAACTGAAAAAATAACAATTGTTCTCTGGCTGACAGCTTATTTCATAGTAGGAGCAAACTCTGGCCATATTATGAAATTCCCCCAGCAGTAACTGAGACCATTTACTGAGAATGACACTCCATGCAGGAAAATTTATTAGAAAGTAACAAAAGTTCCATGTCTCATCCACCTAGAGCTAATGGAACACCTTATTATCTCCCATAATGTACCTACATAGGACAATAAGTAGAGAAAATTACCCTCAGTGACTACTTCCAGTGGGGTGTGCATGTTCCTTATTGTCTTACTTAATCCTTATTAGGTGCTTCACTTTATAAGTGAAAAAGTTATTTGGGTTAGGTTAATGGCCCAGGCATGGTCAATGGAGCTAGTAAATGAAATTCAGAATTCAAACTCAGCTGTCTAATGGTATGATTTTCTTTCCTATTTCACCACATCAACTCGCCAAGATCTCAGGGGAAAAAATATGATTAAGGAACTGTCCTCAAACATTACCCTTTTGTTGTGTTCATATCTGTTAGTGCAGAATTAGAATTATTAATCATTTTTTTCTTTATAGGGAATAAATGGAAAAGATGGATTACCAGGTGCTCAGGTATGGAAAATACCAAAGTTCCAGTGCATTATTGCACCCAGGATATCTACTAACACTTACATCATTCAGCTTGATGAAAAGTATTGGAAGCAGTGATTTCTGGTGTTGCCATCTTTTTTTCAGGGCATCATGGGTAAGCCTGGAGATAGAGGCCCCAAAGGAGAACGTGTATGTATATTACTATTGTGATGACTGTTCAAACCTGTCTGTTACAACTGCCCCATCATTTGAGCTACACAATTATATATGTAGACACCAGAAAAGCTTCCAGTGTGAAAAGACTAGGGTGTATGTGATCCAAGATCTCTACTAGGCCTAAAATATGACAGTGAAGAGACCCAGAAGCAGTCATAAAGCAGGTAACACCTACTGACTGGCCTTTGTACACACCTTGGTCTACTTGGAGCATTTACCCAAACAATAAAACAATAAACAAATATATTTTTAAATATATTTTAAAATATTTTAAAATATTTTTAAAAATTCTGTCTTGGACATATATGCCCATGATAACTATGGTCCATATTCTTTTTTACCTGAGGAGGGGTCTCTCATCCTCAGCACTGCTCATATTTGGGGAGCAGATAGCTCTCTGTTGTGGTTGGTTGTCCAGTGTCTTGTAGAATCCTTAGCAGCTTCCTCAGCCTCCACTCCCTGCATCCCTCCAAGCCCAGCAACCAAAAGTGTCACCAGACAACAAATGCCTCCTGGAGAGCAAAATGACCTCAGCTGAGAACCACTGGCCCAGAGAAATGCTAAGAGAAATGAAGTGGTGTGGGGAGGGAGAGAAGTGGACAGAGGAACCGGACATGGAGTGAAGTTCTTAGCGACACCAATTGAGTGATGTGCTTTTATTTGAATTGCTTGGGTTGCCCAATATTTTTCTTTAATGAACCTGAATAATTTCTGGTAGGACTGGTATCATTCCACTGCTCCAAGTTAATCATCATCACTCAGTATAGTTGTATTTAGGGCTGCTATTGTGTGTGGGTATGGACACATATGCATTAGTATATTGGTGTCCAGTTTACTGTGTTTAAAAATCATTACACAGGTAATTCATGTTAACTGAAATAAATATAAACAAACAGATCATATAAATTTTAAAACAAAAAATCTACCTATCTTTCCTATGCAGAGATAAATGCTTTTTGTATTTTGGACATATTTCCATCTCTCACTTTTAGGCCTATTTATGCATAATATAATACTTGTACATAATATACATATATATCAATCAGCATAAAGAAATATATAGTCTGCTGAAAATTTGTTTATATTGTTTTTAAATGAGTTTTTCGTCTGTCAATATATAATGACTGTCTTTCCCTGTCAGTAAATGTAAGTTAACAGCTACCTGTTAATGGCTATATGCTACTCTACTTTTTAGATATGCCTTTATTTTATGTATATAATCCCCTTTTTCTCAGCATTAGTCTCTTCACAGTTTTCATAATAATCACTATAATGAATATCTTTGTACCTAACATAAATTTTAAACTGTTAAATATTATATTTGTTTTACACACGAGCAGAGATCAAGATGTGCTTTTTATCTCAGTAATTTCTCCCAATGTGAACTGTACACAAGAGCATTTTTATATCTAAAACAGTAGTACTGATATTATATCCATCTGTCTTCTCTTTGTACATAGCTTCATTCTGTCTCTTCACATCCCATGATCACATAGAGCTCTGCAACTCTGTTCATTTATTATTATTATTGTTGTTGTTGTTATTATTATTATTATTTGGTACTAAGGATTGAACTCAGGAGTATTCTACCTCTAAGATACACCCCAGCCCTTTTATTTTAAATTTTGAAACAGGACATCACTAAATTGGTGAGAGTGGCTAGAACCTGTGATCCTCCTGTCTTAGTCTCCCAAATACTGGGATGAGAGACATGCACCACCATTACCAGACTCTTATTATTGTTTAAATAAAAACAAATACAGTTTGGCTTTTTGCAGAGTAATTACAAATAAAAGAAAAATATAGTGAAGTATAGGGCATCCTGGAGCACCATTCCATCAGACTTGATATGGTCTTTACCTCCTCACACTGTGCAGCTGAATATTTGAAAATCTATAACTGCCATGTGTGTTCTCGTGCCCCCCTCCCTTCCCTTCCTACCTTCCCCTCTCCCACTCTCACAAAAACATACAATAGTGAACATATTGCAGGATAAAAGACAGCATTAAAGAAAATTCAATATCAGATTCAAGCACATCAAATATAATCTTATTCCTAATTTTTTCTGACATCTTGCTCAACAGATTCTCTTGCGATTCATTTATATTGTGGAGTAAATTATCTCAGTGGCAACCCTCCCTCCCTTTGAACCTCCTCAAAGGCTCTCCTCTTTCACCTCCTTGAGTAGTATATACTTAGGACAAGGTGAACACACACACACACACACACACACACACACACACACACACACACAAAACATGAGCTAAGCACAGATGAAAACCCTAAGAATCTAATAAAGAGCAAATAGAGGAACACAATTGGACAAAAAATGTACGTGATTAAAAAGTAGTTTGGGGTACCCTGAAGTTTTTCTGCATAAAAAAACCTGTGATGAGGTACTTTTGACTATCTCCCTTGATTATTGCAAAGGAGACCCAGGCCTGAAGTGATAGTCACTTTTGTTTACTTTCAAAAGTGCCATCATTCTAGACTGGCAGCCCAGTACAACTCTCACTATCACTACATTTGATATCGAGTGCTTCTCACATGCCAGACATTGCTCTAAGCACTTTACTAGATTAGTGCATTTATTTCTCAACATTGTCCTACTTAGTAGATATGATTACTATCCCTACCTCATAAGAAAGGAAGCTGGGGCAAAGAGTTTAAGTCACTTTCCCAAGGCCCCACAGAGAATAAATGTCAGTATGAATCTAGAAACTTTGCTTTTAACCACAATTGACATGTTTCTAGAAAAAAAATTATTCTACCCCCAACAGGGCGATCAAGGAATCCCAGGAGACAGAGGCCCACAAGGTGAACGGGGGAAGCCAGGCCTTACAGGCATGAAGGGAGCTGTAGGTCCTGTGGGGCCACCAGGAAGCAAGGGCTCTGTGGGCTCTCCAGGCCACCAAGGCCCTCCGGGATCTCCAGGCATCCCTGGCACTCCGGTAAGTGGTGCTGAGACCATCAGCGGCTTGTATTGATCATGTACCCCCTTTACAGTGAAAGCAAAGATGATGTCTTTTAAATATGTAAAATATACCTAAACTGGTCTGTCATTATTTAATGTGTCAAATCCTCTGTTAAGCACCCTCCATACTCATTGATTGATTTTCACAACTAATCTGAGAGGACCAATGTCCTTTCCATTCCACTTTTACAAACGCAGAAACCAAGTTGACTTGTCCAAGGTCATTAGGCAGGTCAAACCCAGGTCTGGCAGATTCTAAGACCAAGTTTCTAAAACACTACCTGTAATGTCTCCTTGCAGGGCAAAAATGGGCATTCCCACAATCTTTATACTTCTCTATTCCTACCTAGTCTCCAAAAAATTCTACTTGAATAACATGTCTATGACTGGAACTCTTGGAGCTACAGCAGTAATTAGCATTAGATACATTAATTCATTTTCCCTGTGTACGGTGAAAGTGAGATAACAGAGTCTTCTTGGAACTCTTCTGTCCAACAGAACAACATATGAGCCTATCACATTGTCTTTTTTTTTTTTTTTACTCTGAATGAGTTGTTGGTATAAATGAACTAGTACTATAATGTTAGCAAAACCCACACTATTAGAGTCACATATCCAGGCATATGGTGGAAACAGGATTAAGGAATTTGTGATAAGGAATGACAAGGAACTTACCAAGGCAGGAGCTTTTATAAATTCAGGCTCACTAATTATAGAGAAGAGCTGAGGCTGTGCTCTAGTCTTAAAATCACATTGCATGGTGATTTCCCATGGACTTTCTGAGTCTCTTATCTAACCATATCTGTACATATCTGAAACTGAATAGTTGGCAACAGAGGTGATTCCCTGTGTTACAACTTCTAATTGGCATTACTTTGTATAGCGTATATTTATTGCCACATACAAACCCTCAGATAATAATCACCAAATACAACAAATAGTAATGAAGTACTTTGAAATCCTAACCATTGTGAAAAATAACTACCTTTCTAAATTATCAAAGTACTATTGTAAAACATTATTATAAATGTTATATTTTTGACAAATTAATACAAAATAATATTTGTCAAGGGACAAAAATTTCAACTGACACCCTTCACCTACTTAATTTTACTAGGTCTCACAAAGCACTTTCTATTAAGAAAAGAAAATTGCTTAACACACTTATGTTTACAACATGGAATTATGGAATAAACCATCATGGAAGAGACAAAATTTAGTAAGCTTTATTTTATGTATAAAACATTTTAAAAAATAATCCAGCACACTTTATTGACTTTATAAAGTGAAGTAAAAGGAACTATCTTTCCTAATTTTATGAAGCCACATCTCCCCACTAATAGAAAACATATCAGTATCACAGGTTATGATTCCAGACCAAAGCTTGTAAGCCAGTTATGTGCTTCAGCTTATTCTTAGTATTTGAGCAAGGATGTGGGGAAATAGGAACTCTTCTTCACTGTTGGTGGGATTGCAAATTAGTGAAGCTGCTATGGAGACCAGTGTGGAGATTCCTCAGAAACCTGGGAATGGATGCACCATATTTCAAAGAGACTCAAATCAGAATATTATAATACATGCATATCCATGTTTATACTAGTACAATCCACATTAGCCTAATTATGGAACCAACCCAGGTATCCATCAACAGATGAATGGATTCCAAATTTATGTGATTTACACACAATAGAATTCTACTCAGCAATAAAGAAGAACAAAAAAAATGTAATTTGCAGGAAAATAGATGGACCTGAAGAACATTATATTAAATGAAATTATCCAGTCGCAGAAAATAAAGGGTCATGTTTTGTCTCATGTGTGGAATCTAGGAAGTAATTGGGATAGAAGAGGGACTTTGCATAATGGGGGAGAAACTCCAGTGGAGCCAGGGAGGTAGTTTTGGGAAGGGAGGAAGAGGGAAAACTAATGAAGGAAACACTTCCACTGACATTTTGAAAGTATGTAAGAATACCAATGTCAATTTCGCTACCCTGTATGGGAAAGGGGCGGGGAGTGGGGAGGAGCCGGGGGAAAGCCCACCAAGTGCTGTGTGCATGTGCGTCACCATCACTATGATCGGCATCATGATGTGAGACTATTATGTACCCACAAAAACATAAATGTATAAAAAAGATATTTATTGCCCAATAGAGTCAACTGCCAAAAGCATTTTGCTTTACAAATGTATCTTTACAGAAGTTTCACGTGTTCACATCAACCCAAAATTTCTACTCTATTAATTGTTACTATGCTACATTTTAAGATTAATCTTTTTTCTTTCTTTAGGCGGATGTGGTTTCATTTGAAGAAATAAAGAAGTATATTAATCAAGAGGTCCTAAGGATTTTTGAAGGTTAGGTTTGTTTTATAACATTTCTGAGTTTTTCACTGATTTCCATCACTGTGAAGACCCCCCTTAGCAACATTCTTGAAAGACGGCCACAGAACAACCTGAAGAGGCAGTTCACTTAATGATGGGGCAGCTCTGTTAGACAGAAAATACTTCCCAACATGAAGTTAAATTTGCCTGCCAAACTTGGGAGGCTGAGACTGGAGGATCTCAGATTCAAGACCAGCCTGAGCAATTTGGTGACACTCTCAGCAATCTAGTTAAACCCTGTTTCAAAAAATAAAAAAGCTTGAGGGTGTAACTCAGAGGTAGAATGCCCTGGGTTCAATCCCCAGTACCACAAAAAAAAAAAAAAAAAATTGCCTCCAGAAAACATGCCCTTATCACGCCTGGTTTGTAAAACAACACAGGAAAAGTATCTTCTGCAATAATGATGCATGGAAAATATTTCTATTCATAGGATAGTCCTTCAGGTATTTTTCAATATCCATTGTAATCCTTATTTTGTTTTTCTATTGGGTAAATATATGTAGGCTCTCCACTCTTATTACCCTTGGGAAATGCTTACTTATAAATAACTCTCATTTGCCCAGGAAAATTTTGATTAAGGCAGATTGGGACCTTTTGATCTAGGGTCAGAACACTGTGGTCTACCAGTCAAACTCACATATTTTTGTATGGCCCACAATCTAAAAATTATTTTAACATATTAATGGGTTGATTTTCTTTTTACATTTTCACGTGGTTTTAAAAATCCAAAAAAGAAGGGGAGGAGGAAGACAGGGGTTCATTAATGGAAATACTACCATAGACTATGTGTACACATGTGAAAATACCAATGTCAATCTCATTACTTTATATTGAGAAGGGAGGAGATGGGGGGCACCAAGTGCTGTGTGCATGTATGTCACTGTCAACATGATTTACATTATGATATGAGACTATAATGCACCAATAAAAGCACATTAGAAATAAATTTTAAAAATCCAAAAAAAAATATCTCATGACATGTAAAAATAGCCGGAGATTCAAATTTGTCCCCATAAATGAAGTATTATTGGAACATAGCCATGCTTGTTCCTTTGATATTTTCTGACTGTTTCACCAGGTACAGTGGCATATGCTTATAATCCCAGTACTTGGGAGGCTGAGACAGGAGGATTGCAAGTTTGAGGCCAGCCTTAGTAACTTAAGAAAACCCCATTTCAAAATTAAAAAAAAAAAAAATTTAAAGAGTAGGGAGTGTAGCTTGAAGGTAGAATGTCCATGTCTCTGAGTTCAATCATGAGTACCAAAGGCATTTTTAAATTTTTTTCTGTTTTCATCCTGTAGGGGAAGAATTGAGGAAGTTTTTTGACCTCTGCTCTAGATACTTCAATAATTTATCCTAGCTGGACATGGTGGCACATCCTTGTAAATCCCATTACTTGGGAGACTGAGACAGGAGGATCACAGGTTTGAGGCCAGGCTCAGCTACATGTTGAGACCCTCTGCTACTCAATGAGACCCTGTTTCAAGATAAAGAATATAAATAAGGCGGAAGTTGTCACTTAAAGGTAGAATGCCCCTAGGTTCAATCCCCAGTTCCCCCAAAATATTAATAATAATAGTAATGGCAGCATTTATTATAATAATAATAATAAATATTATTATTTAGCCTAAGACAGCATTGCTTTGTACTAAGCAGCCATGTACTGTTAACACATTTTATGCTTAAATAACTAACAACCCTAGATCTTCTTTATTCAAACATTTTAAACTTAGGTGGTTTCTCATCATGGACTATGAGTTTATTTATTTATTTATTTTTTTGCAGTACTGGAGATTAAACTCAGGGGCGTTCTACCTCCGAGCTACACCCCCAGCCCTATTTTTTATTCTTTATTTTGAAACAGGGTCTCACTAAGTTGCGGAGTGCCTCACTAGGTAGCTGAGGCTGGCCGCGAACCTGGATCCTCTGGTCTCAGCCTCCCGAATGCTGGGATTACAAGCATGCGCCACCACGCCCGGCTGACTATGAGTTTATTTTGAAGAGCTAAATATATGATCTTATGTTTGTTCTTACTAACTTTTAAGTGATTCGTGTTTATACATTGTCCCAACCTGAAGATTCCCTTTCCAATAGCCAGGAGAAGGGGAGTCTTCCCTCCCCACGAGGATAAAGGTGAACAAACTCTCATCAGCTCAGATACTGACAATCCTGGTTAATAGTTTTGTGGCTCTTTGCAGGCTCAGAGCCTAAATAGATTAGAGGCCTGAATTGGCACAGAAGTCTGACTTTGGATAAAGGGAGTTCATTTCATCTCTCAACCAAAATCCAGGATGCTTTGGCTAGAGCCATCTTGAGTGGAGAGCTACTATATTGTCGGGGGCCAGCCCCCAAAGAAGCGGTAGAGCCTGGGGGGTCCCTCGTTAGGTGGGGATCTAGATGAGGTCGAGAGCGAGTGAGAGTACACTTACACACCATGTATGTTAAGACACATCTGTTTTAATTCATCTCATGAGTGATATTTATGCTCATTACAACAAGGTATACAAAAAAAAGGAATTTTTACAGCCTTGTTTTTCCTGAAGTTAAGTGGGTACATCTTTAACTGGAAAGGCTATTTCCTATAGTGTTTGCTAAGATTAGGGGAGCAATGGAAAAAATACAAAAGTGTAAATGAATTATTCTTTTAGTAGAGAGCAGTCAAAACAAAGGAAGAGCAGGGGGTAAAGGTTAAAAGTGAAGAGGAACTATTCATTAGATAAATCTTTCCTATTTGCTCAGGCAGCTAAAGGTAGCTAGTTAATAAATTTTTAAGCGGAAAGTTTGGCAAGCTTTCTTGTCTAAAAGCTTCCTTCTGTCTTATGATAAGAAACCTAAGTTCTCTTGACTCAGCTGCCGGTATTTGTAGAGTTAATGGATACCTCTGAGCCAGGCCTAGGCCTTTGTTCTCCTGATGACAGCATCCTGAGCCTCTTAGAAAACCTTTTTTAATGTGGAAGCAAAGCCCAAATTTCCAGAATAAAATAATGTAAAGCAAGAAATGTCACACGTCCCTTATTTAGCAGACTGAGTCTTGCTCCAAGCCCCAACTGGTTAAGGTAACGCCACACTGTATGACCTTCGGTCACTTTAGGGGTCAGAAATGAGTCTCCATAACCCTCTCTGGGTCCTACAGACAGTGTGCCTCACCAGCAGAGCTGGCTTGATGGAATGACTCTGACATAGACCCACCAAGAGTGCTACTTGTGGGGAGAGGATGTATTGTGCTGCAAAAGGTACCATCCACAAGGACCAGGGGATGCAGGAGCTTGAGATCAGGGGCTTAAGACCAGGGGTTTTGTTAGTCACATGTGGTTTCCCATGGTACAGGGTGAATGGAGAACTTGCCTGGCAATAGCCTCAATTTGCTCTTGCTCTCTCCTGGAAGCACCTCAGCTGAGAAGTATTTTTCCCCAGCTCCAGCCACAACCAATTCTGCTTGATCCCTTGTGCATGCTATAACTGGAAAAAAGATGGGGAAGTGGTAAAAAAAGACTCAAGGCATTTCCCTATTCCAAGAGACAGACAGCTAAGGAGATATTGCGGTTCTGCTCCTGGAAAGGCATGCCAATAGTAACCACAGAGAGGAAAAACAACTTTCCCTGCCTACAACTTTCCATACCTACACTGTACCTACACATGGTGTAGGATCACACCCACACCATGTCAGTCACTCTCTGATTAGGTGTGTGTGCCACAGAAGGGCTTCTGTAGTTCTTTCTTCTGCCTCTCCCCATGAAGCACTTATCCTGATTAATATCTGATCAGAGGATTAGCACTTCAGGCTCCTTACCACTCCTGGAGCAACCAGTACCAGAGACCCTTTCAAGCAACAAAGTCAGTATCTATAGTGCTTGAGAAAACCCCTGTCATCCAAAAGACACCAGTGCTCCTACTATTAGAGTAACAACACAGAATGCACTCACACATTCTGCTACCTACACCACACCTACCTGAATTGCTAGAGTATCCCTACTCCTGCATGACCCACAGAGACAGCATGTGCTGTGCCCTACCTCACTAATCACAGCGAAAGAAGCTGCAGGAAAATTACACTATGGTACCCAGATATTAATAACATTGAGTAACAAACCAATACCCCCAAGATACACCTTCAAGAGAAGCCACTTATTAAAAAGGCTATCCCATAGAAGTGTCAGAAATATCCATTTCATTAGATATGCAGATCTAAATATAGGAACATAATATATGTGAAAAAAACAATAGTGTGATGTACTAAAATAAAATTCATGACTAGTAACAGATTCTAAAGATATTAAGTGGATGAAATTCCTGGTAAATAATTCAAAAAAGCTTTTTTTAAAGCTCAATAACATTCAATAGAATACAAATAAACAGTTAAATGAAATTGGGAAGATAATGTAGGATATGAATGAGAGACTTAGCAAAGAAAGATTTTTAAAAAGAACTAATCATAAAACTTGGAAATGAAGAACTCTATTAATCAGATAAATTCAGTAAAAAGCCTCATCAACAGACTAGACCAAATGGGAGAAATAATATCAGATCTTAAAGACAGGACTTTTGAAATATCACAATTCAGACAAAAAGAAAACAATAATGAAGAAAGCATACAAAATCTTTGGGACACAATTAAAAGATTAAACATCTGCATCATTGGCATACCTGAAGGGGAAGAAATAAAAAATTAATGGCATAGAAAACTTATTCAATAAAATGATAGGAGAAGCCAGGAGTGGTGGTACATGCTTGTAATCCCAGTACTTGGGAGGCTGAGACCAGAGGATTTGGGTTTACGGCCAGCCTCAACTATTTAGTGAGGCCCTCCACAACTTAGTGAGACCCTGTTTCAAAATACAGAATAAAAAATAGGACTGGGGGCATAGCCCAGAGGTAGAATGCCCCTGGGTTCAATCCCCAGTACCACAACAACAAAAAAAAAGATAGGAGAAAATTTCTCTAGTCTTGGTATGGTAGACATGAACATTGAGGTACAAGAGGTCTACAGAACCCCAAATAGACATGACCAGAAAAAATCCTCACCACAACATATTATAGTCAAACTGCAAAAGTACAGGACAGAGAAAGAATTTTAAAATCTTACAGAGAAAAGTGCCAAGTCACATTTAAGAAAAACACTATTAGATTAATAGCAAATTTTTCAGCAGAACCCCTACAGGCACAGAAGGCACAGAATGATGTCTTTCAAATCCTGAGAGAAAATAACTGACAACTAAAATAATTGCCTAAGTAAAGTTAAGCTAAGTTCTAAGTTTGGATGCTGGGTGGTTATTTGCCAAAGCCAATTAGCAATGAATGAGCATCAAACAATACACTTCACACTAACAAATCTAACAATTTAGGTCAAATAAAAGTACTAAACAGCACATAAATTCTAAGACTTAGAGCACTTCAAATCATCAGCAAATAATACAATTCAAACAAGCAAGGAGTAGGGAATAACAAACCAAGTCCAGAAATGGAAGAGGAATTTCAGGAGTTGGAAGCCTCTGGAGCAAGTCTCTGTCAGAAGTCACACTGATCTCTGGCCAGCAGGAAGAGCAGGACTGGAGCAAGTCTCTGGATTGGAGTCATACACAGGGGCCGACTGTCGTGGCATAAGCAAAACTCAGTGCACTGCTTGTAGGAAATTCAAGTTCTTTTATAGGGCTTTCTGAGTTTTTTTCCATTGTCTTTTGCAAGCTCATCCATGCTTACTGAACCTGGTGGACTCTTATCAGGTCAAATTTATTGATGGTGTAGTCCATGAGAGGTGAGAAAGCTTCTTATGATCCAAGTGTCCGTTATCAATTGTACCACAGAAGTGCTGATCTCAGTCCTGTGCTGAAGAGGTGAGACAGCATTTAATGCCATTATCAACCACAGCACAGAAGTGCTGGTCTAGGCCCATGCTGACATGTCCAGACAAGTTTCTGAAGCTATATGCTGGCATGCCTGGACATGTTGTTTATGAGTTTTTGTCTGAGCTATATGCTGACATGTTAAAACAGGTTGTTTATGAGTTCCTAAAAACTGTTTTATATCCTGTGATCAATACACATACTTTAAAACAAAAGCAGTAAAAGAAAAAAAGAAGATCAGTATATAAGGATCCAGTAATTTATCAAGAAGATATAACAATACCTGGGCATGTTGGTACATGCTTGTCATCCTAGTACTTGAGAGATTGAGACAGGAGGATGACAGGTCAAGGATAGCTCTAGCAAGTAATGAGACTCTTATCAACTTAGTGAGACACTGTTTCAAAATAAAAATACAGTAGGGGGTATAGCTTGGAGATAGAATGTCTCTCAGTTCAATTCCTAGTAACACACACACACACACACACACACACACACACACACAAGATGTAACAATTATAAATCTATATGAACCTTATAACAGAACACTGTTTTATAAGACAAACACTATTAGATCTAAAGAGAGACACAGGCTACAATACTTTGGGATTTCAGTATGCCACTCTTACCAATGGATAGATCATCCAGAGAACTCCCACATCTCCCCCAGGAAAAAAAAAAAAAAAAGAAAGAAACAGAGTTATACTACACTATAAATCAAATAGCCTTGACAGTGAAAGGCCTGACTTTCTTCCTCAGGCCACGGAAACGGCGCAACCCCAATCAGTCACGAAGCCAGCTTCTTGATGCAAAGGCAGGAGGTACTTTTATTCCAGTACTGGGACCCAAAATCCTCTCTCATGTAGGAGCAGAAGAAAATGGGCCCCGGACAAGGGGAGGGGAGGGGTTTTATGGGCAGAAACTGCAAACAGTGCTCTTTACAGTAAAGTAACTAATTTCAGGAACAGAACAGGATACAGCCAAAAGAATCAAGGTTAGCTTTGACACAAATCTGTCTGTTAAGCATATCTTACAAGAACAGCAGGTTCAGAGGCTTAGGGGAAGGGAGCAGACTTCCGGGAGCGTATGTCTGGTCCATTTAGAAATTTTTTACTACAACAGAAGTGTACAGAACATTCTACCCAACAACTACAAAATGCATATTCTTTTCATGAGTGCATAGAACTTTCTCTAGGATAAAACACATATTAGGACATAAAACAAGTCTTAAATTTAAAAAATTTATATCCTATGTCTTTTTCATATTACAATGGAATAAAACTAGAAATTAATAGCAAGAGAAACTTTAGAAGTAATTCAAATAGATGGAGACTGAACAACACACCTTTAAACACACAGTAAGTCATTGCAGAAATAAGAAGATAAATTTGAAAGTTCCTTGAAACAAATGAAATGGAAACACAATATGCTAAAAACTCTGGGATACAACAAAAGCAGTACTTAGATGAAAGTTTATAGTAATGAATTCCTACATCAAAAAATTGAAACATTTAAATAAACAACTTAATGATACATCTCAATATCTTAGAGAAG
>PVLC010011225.1:0-47855 GCA_004027655.1 Graphiurus murinus
TGAACATATAGGCACAGGTCAAAACTTTCTCAACAGGACCCCAAAAGCACAGGCAGCTCAAAGGAAGATCAGTGCATGGGATTACATGAAACTGAAAAGCTTCTGCAAAGCAAAGGAAACTATCAAGAACCTCAACAGAGAACCTACAGAGTGGGAGAAAATTTTTGCCAGTTACACTTCAGATAGAGGTTTAATAACTTGGATATACAAAGAACTCAAGAAAATCTCAACTAAGAGAGCAAACAACCCAATCAAAAAATGGGCAAAGGACCTAAATAGACACTTCACAAAAGAAGAAATACAAATGGCTTCTCATCTTTTTAATAATTATTTCTTGAAAATAACAATTTTGTTATTATTGAATAATATCGATTATTAATCAAAATTATTGCTAGTGTTAAATTAATACTATCAGTAACATCAATATTATTGACCGGATATTGAGTGCTAAGCTGATCTCTTTCATTCTTTTAATATCAAACATTGTACTCTACTCCCATCTTGCTT
Organism: Graphiurus murinus; assembly: GCA_004027655.1. Taxonomy (NCBI): domain Eukaryota; kingdom Metazoa; phylum Chordata; class Mammalia; order Rodentia; family Gliridae; genus Graphiurus; species Graphiurus murinus. Next base: position 508 of record PVLC010011225.1, read on the forward strand.
TGTTTCTGATGATGTGTACATTGTAATTTTTACCCTTGTTATTCTATCTATTAAGTGATTTTTCCATCCTTCTATCTTCTCTCAAGATTTTTTTGCATGTTTTTTTTTTCTGCATCTAATATGGTGGTGTTCCTTGGTGTGACTTTTTAAAGTTTTAATCCTATTCAGTGTTCTCTGACCTTCCTGAAACTATGATTTGGATTCTGGCATTCATTTTGGAAAGTTTTCTGTCATTTTTAGTTCAGATACTCCTTCTTCTGCATTATTTTTCTTCTCTTCATGTCTTTCAATTAGGCATGCATTACACTGTAGAAACTTTCACCCAATTCTTGGAAAATCTGTGCTCTTTTATTTTTTCATGGATTTTTTGTTGTTGTTGTTGTTGTCTTTCAGTTTGGGAAGTTTCTAATGACCTATCTCCCAGGTCCTTAACTCTATCTATGACCATGTCCAGTGTACTGATGAGCTCATCGAGGACATTCTTCATTTCTGTTATGGTGTTTTCTTGCATTTAGTTTTGATACCTCCTTTACATTATTCATCTGTTCTTGCATAGAGCCTTCTGTTTTCATTAGAGCCTTTAGAATATTTGTTGTAGTTATTTAAAATTTTGCCTAATGCTAACATCTGTGTCATTTCTAAGTCTGGTTCATACATTGCTTTGTTTATCCAGATTATTTTTTCCTGAACTTTTGTGTGCCTTGTGATTTTATTCTTTTCTTTTTTTTTTAATAATTGTCTATTTTTGTAGGAGGCTGGATATGTTGTACCAAATACTAGAAACTGAGGTAAATAGGCTTTTGTTGTGAGTGTTCCTGTTAACCTGGCTAGGAGTTGGTCTGTGTTTAACATTTGCAGTACCTATAGGTCACTTTTCCCAAGTGTCAAGTTCCTGACTCTCCTAATGACATTGGACTTCCCTAAGAAGTTCCCCTCAGAGCCCATGCTTTGCAGTTCTTTCAGCTATATCCACCGTTATTATACCAGAGTCATTTGATGTGGTGGTAAAGTGTAGGGGAGGGGGAAAGTACTCTATAGACTTATGATTAAATTGTAATCTTCATTGGATCTGTATCTCTGGGCCATGACTTTCACAGATGTTTCTCTTGTGTGGTATTATCTTTTTTTTTCCTTCCTTCCTTCCTTCCTTCCTTCCTTCCTTCCTTCCTTCCTTCCTTCCTTCCTTCCTTCCTTCCTTCTTTCCTTCCTTCCTTCCTCCCTCCCTCCCTCCCTCTCTCCCTCCTTCCTCTCTTCCTCCCTCCCTCCCTCCCTCCGTCCTTCCCCTGGCTGAAATGCTACCCATCTATTTCCTTGACCCTTACCCCATTCCATAGGTGAAATAGCAAAGCTACAGGGAGATAGACCTTCCTCGAGCTGAGATAAGGCTCTACCCTGGAAAGCAGGCAGCTGCTAAGGAAAAAAAAATGTGTGTATATTGCAATGATTACTCTTCCACTTTCCCTTACCAGAACCATGAGGATATCTTTCTTAGCTCTTCACCATAAGAGTCTGGCAAGGTTCCTGTGGTGGTTCCCCCAAAGACTGTACCCTCAAGACATTTCTCTCTTCTACTATTCCAAACTCAATCTTCATCACTTAATAAAAACTGTCATTTAAGTGTTCATGGCAGTGTAAGGCTCTAGCAGCTTCTGCTTCAGGTAAGTGAATCACAGTTGTGCCTCTCTCTATTCACCTGTCTCTCCAGATCTGTGAATTGTGCTTGTGTCTGTGACCTTAGTTTTCTGATATTGCCAAGAAACATCGCTGGTTTTCAATTTGTCAGCTTTTTCTTGTTGCAGGTAGGTGAATGACAACTTCCAAGATCTTTACATGTAGCTGGAAATCCCAGTCTGATCTACTTCATAGAATGCAGGCCTGGAGAGAAAAGGTCAGTTACTACCTACACTAACATGAGATTCTGTACAAATAATAATGAGTAGATTTGCTTTTGTAGGACAGAGCTCGTGAGGCAGAAATACTCGGGCAAGTGAGTCTAGCTGCACTTATTATTCTGTGCACATAAAAATCACATTTTTAAAAAGTGGGTAATGATTTGTATTAACAAAGATTAAAATCATTAAATGACTAAAATCCAAACAAATTTCTTTTCAACTGGGCATTCTTATATTGTGTGAAGGAGAGATAATCCAATCAGAAAACCTTAAAATTTCACTTGTTAATTCCAGATGGAATAGAAAGGAAGATTAATGATTACTGGGTATACTTCAAGCTATAGGTAAGGAGAGGAGAAAGATACAAAATGACCAAACCCTTAGGATTCAAAGAGATGGAATATTTCATAGTATATAATACAACGAGGGCCACAGCAAGATTAGAAATTGTTCTAGTATGAATTTGAGTTGAATTTCAATTTTCACATTTATTGCCTCATTAGTATTCTTCTTTTCTTGTGCTGAGAAGATGAGAACTGGGAAGAAATATTTAGTGGGCACAGTTTTGATGTAGCTCAGGTTGGATTCTCTCAACACTGAACTCAATTCAATTTCTCTAGAGAACTACTTGATTTTGGATTCAGAGATTATTAATAATGTTTTAACTTTAGGTTAGACTGTGAAAAGTTCACCTAACTTGATCTGTTACTTTCGCTTTTTGGAAATATAAGTTGGAATCTTTGAAACTCTGATGCTTCATTCAACTTGTATTCTTAATCATTTGCATCAAAGGAAGAGTTTGTCTCACCCCACCCCAGGCATTGGGGATCAAACCCAGGGTCTTGTGCATACTAAGCAAGCACCCTGTCACTGAACTATCAACTCCAGCCCCTATCTTTCAGTATTATTACAATTTTTATATTCAGAAAGGCAAGTCTCTTAATGTAAAATTCACTACTAGGAAATAAAAAGAACAGAATCCTGATATGAGTAGAGCTTGGGTCATCTTATTTTCTTCCTTTTATGAGATATGATTTTCTAAATTATCTTAAAGATTTTTTTTAAAAATAGATAGGGAGCTAAATAAAATCAGATCCTAATGCAACTTAATTAAATCATTTCTAATTCAACAAAATTAGAATATTGAAAGATTAAAACTGAGGGTTTGTTCTTGCGACCTTTCATGATATTTAGGCATCTGGCTTTTCAGATCAAGTAATCAGCATGCTAATTAAAACTACATTTTTTGTGAATGTCAAAACTGTCATCTGCATTTTCAATGTTATAATTGTGTAAGATTAAAAAGAAAAAGAGAGATTTCACATCAATGAGATCGGCAGTATAAAATTATCTCAAGGACTATGTAGTGAAGAAAAAGACCATGCAATGCAGCATGTGTGGGTGCTAAAGCCAAGGGTAGCTCCAGTTTGCAAATACACAATTCAGCCCACTGTCCTGAAAAACACCCGGCCAGCCTGCCCAGCTGCAGGAGACTTAACTAGTCAGACACGAAGGGCACTAAAGCAGGGCCAGTGCTATTCAGAGAATTGCACAATAGCTTTAAGCCCATATCTAGCTAGCACTACTCATAGATCCAGGTGGGACCTTGGAGTTGCATGAACAGGCCCCGAGTCATGCCTGTTGAAGGCGTTATCAACCAGGAACTAAATAATGTTATGAATATTTGGGTAATACTTAGTCCTTTAGCTATAAAGACACTAATTTTCAGAGATATCCATTTAGGTAATAAGCCTTCTTTGTCTTATGCAAATGGCCTTAGGACTTCCTCATCTGTGCTCCCACAAGCTCTAACTTTCTAATTACACGGGAAGAAATAAGTAATTAGGACATTAATCAACTTTTACCCACCAGCAATGTGTAATTCAATCTAGACTCACAGTCTCCGAACTGTGAAACTTACTATGTGACTTTGGCAAAGTGGCTGTTGTTTTCCCATTTGTCCAGTGGAGCTAATGATGCTATTCCCCTATGATAGCTGTAAGAATTTCAGAAAACAATCAAAATGCATATGAAAGTGCTCAGAGCAGCAACCAACTTAGAGAAGACTCTCAAACGATTGTTTTTAAAAATGGCTGTTTAACCTGCTTGCAACAGACTCAGAAATCATGTCTGAGACTGAGAAGCAGCTCTTCACCGCATTGGAATGAGAGAATAAAGCAGGAATCATTGGAAAATCATTACTCATCTCCTCCTCTAGACTCAGAATTATGACTTATAAAAGCAATGGCAAAAGTACAGGCAACCCAGAAAGCTCTTGGTATTTGCTTTTTTAGCTCTTTTTACATACTAGTGGGGTCACCAGGAAGGAAATGAGTTTCCCTGGGTCAGCACCTACATCAAATTATTTTTATTTTCCCAATGCTAAACTATCTTATGGAGTCGTGGAAGGGTGCATTGCTCAGAACATCCATCTTTATTTAGTACCTGTAGTTCTCTGAATGATGGGACATTTGTCCCAGCTCTCCACTAGAGTGTTGATGACCAATCACAGGACTGAGGAAGCATCTTGCTAGCTCTTTTCACATGACAAGCGGAAGAGTGGACTGAAGTTCACAGTAAAAGAGGCAGGATCCGTGGAATCTGCTCTCTGTCTGCTCAAGCCCCTGCACCATCAACATCTTGGAGTTTCTTGCAGGAACTTTCTGACTTGCCTCCCTTGAGCCATCCTCTTTATCCCAATTGCCCTGTATGCAGAGGGATCTTTCAGAAATGCCCTCCATCTCAACAATTCCCCATCACCTGGTAAACTCATTCTCTGCACCAAGCAGGCCCTGACGAGTCAAATCTACATTCTTTTCCACATGAAACCAGCCCAGTGCTGGGCTGAATGGACCAAAGACTGGAAGGAAATCATGATCTGAAGGTGCATTTGCAAGAGCAGAGACATGTTATAAGCAAATCAGTTGAAATTGTTGTGGAATTTTTGAAGCATGCTTTTGGGAAAGCTCCTGTTGAAATATTCCTATCTTGGAAATATGATAGGAAGTAGTGAATCTTGGAATACTTGCCTGTCTGGAATGCTGTACCTCATGGACCTCCAGACCCAGGGGATTGGGCAAGGAAGCCCTCCCAGGCCTCCCAGACCATGATGGGGAGGGTGTTCACGCTTCTGCCTTCTCCTCTGAGATAATTAGGCATTCAGGATGTGTCACAGCACAGCAGCTGGGGAACCTTTGCTCAGGCAATAAAGCAAGTTCTTTATGATGGGAGGGAGGCAGGGACCTACTTTATTTATTTATTTTTTGTCATTATGCTAAGTGAGATCAGCCAAGATTATCTCTGTGTGTTTGTGTGTTACTAGAGATTGAACTGTGAAGTCATTCTATCTCTGAAGTACACCCATACACCTATTTTATTTGTATTTTGAAACAGAGTCTTGCTAAGTTGCTGAGAGCCTCATTAAGTTGCTGAGGCTGAATTTGAACCTGTGATCCTCCTGTCTCAGCCTCTTGAGTACTGGAATTATAGGCATGTACAACCATATCCAGCTAGCCAAGATTCTCTTAAAAGAAAAACAATTTGGGAACACTATGAGATTTTGTACCATTTTTGTTCGGGGCTATTTTGGATCATGTCAACTAATTCTGAAATACAGGCAACTGGGAAACCAAGGCTGTAATTTTTCAGCAGAACTGTGATACTCTTTCAAAAATTCTGTTCCTGACTCTTAATATTCATTGACAGAGGCTAATATATTTTTCTGTTAACACAAAGCTAATATAATGACCTTATGCTTGAAGAAAATACTCTAGATGAATGTGCAGGATGAATTAAGATGGAATCCATGTTTCACATTATTGTCACATGACAATAACATAACGAAGGGAATAACTCTGTCTCACACTATTTCTTGTCAGAAAAATCAGGTGACAAGGTTTTGACCTTTATATTATGGTTTCAAATGTTTAATTTCTGTCGAGGAAGACCCACTGTTAATATTTGTCCCGGAAAAGGGGAATGAGGTAATTGACCCCTTACCCAACTCTCAAAGCAGTGAGAATGAGCTGACATCTCTCAGTCCAGTGGTAAGGAGGATACAGAGACATTCGTGCATCCAGCCATGGCAACATGTGCACATCCTCCTCCCGTTTACAATCACGTGTTTGGGGAAGTAAATGAAAAAGAGTTCAGAACAAGAAAAGGAGGAAAGGAAGAACACGTGCCTGCAACCTAGGGTGCCACAGGACTCAAGGACTCCTCAGGACAACGCTGCCCACCTGCGACACCTTTTTTCCTCCCAAGTGGCTGCCTTCCCCAGACCCTTTTCTTCAAAGTAGCTTTACACAACAGAAATCCTCTTAGAAAAAAACCGTGAATGGAAAGATCAGATGAATGATTTCAAGGAAGACTTGGGAGATGCAGGAGAAAAAAAGTAACCTTTCTATTCTCTTACCACTCAAAGATGCCCTGATGTCCAAGACTGAATTTGGACAGTGTCTCTGTGCCTCACTAATATACTTAATCTCTAATCATCTTCATTGATCATAAAAATGTTTAGGTAAAAATTGCATTCATTATGCACTGAAAATGTGAAACACATAAAGTTCTTGATACTACAGTCAATGAACACCAAGGAAATAATTATTCAGTGATATATTTATGGGTCATACAAAACCTGAATAGAATCATTGACTCAAGTAAAAGGAATTCATTTTTTTTTTCAAAACTGAGGATGATGTTAAAAAATAGCTAGATTTTTAAAATTCTGGCAATGAGATTTGTTGATATTTGAAAATAACCATAAATAAAATAATTATATTGTCTGAGATAAACTATGTAAAATTTAATATCTAGAATATCTTATTGTGCTTTTTCAGGGTTGTTTAGATGACAACTGAAGTAGTAAGGTTGAAATAAGTATTACAAAGACAAACAAATGTAATAAAGGCCAATGAAATGCCAAAATAATTTTGCCAACCTTCTTTCAGCAATGTCAAGTACCTGAAATGATATTTTTTTTTATGGAGGCAGTACTAGAGACTAAACCCAGGGGCATTCTGAGTTACACTCTGAGGCCTCTATTATTTTTTTATTTTGAGACAGAGTCCCAATCTGTTGCTGAGACCAGCCTTGAACCTGACGTCCTCCTGTCTTAGCCTCTCAAGTACTGGGATTACAAGTGTGTACCATCAAACCCAGCTCTAAAATGATAAGTTTTACAAATATAATTACATTATTTTGATTTATTTGACCACAAAGTATGGAAGCAGGAGCCTCCATTATTCTTAGGATTCACAACCTCTTACAACTGAGAACAAAACCAGCATGGGCCTTCGTTGGCTCTGTGATCCATCCTCTGTTAGAAAAGGGTTACTACACCAGTCTTAAAATTGACAGCAGGAACACGAACTGATCTTCCTTCTGTGTATCACATAGTAGTGCCATATGACAACCTCCCATTTTCCCAGTTCTTCAAAAGTGCACTCTCTGACCCTTGCCTGAGGACCAAACATGGTCATTTCCTCTGTTCTACCTTTGACTCAGTGAGGCCTCTTTAGACCTTTCCTCTTATTCTCCATCCCACTTTCTAAAAGAAAATTTTTTTCTATGTTATCATTATTTGCATATCTGTCTTCCCCAGGAGATTCTTGGATTCCCAAAGTCAACAAATGTATTTTTTTCTTTCTTATCTCTTTTTTTAAAAAAATAATTTTACAGGAAATGCTATCTTTATTTTATTTTGATGATTGATTGTATTAGTATATTGCAATAGTACATCATAGCAAGGTTCAGTGACATATATACATACATGCATAGCTCTTGATGAATTTCCCTCCACACTCCACTCTGCTCTTTTCTCCCTCCTGTACCTGTTAGTAATTTGATTGTAAGACTTTCATATATTGTCATAAAATGGAATTAGGGTATTATGCTAAGTGCAACCAACAAGTCTCAGAAACCTGAGTTATATGTTTTCTCTCCTATGTAGAAGCTAGAGAGAAAAATGGATACTTAGGGTATTTTTTCACTTATCTGTGTCCATCCTTTCTAGCACACACTATCAATTGGAGGAATATACAGCCAACCTCAAGCAGAACAAAGATATTTTGGCAAAGTTCTCCTGGATGTCTTCCATGGAGCAGGAATGGTGCTATTTTGACTCTTCACGCTTCTTCTGGACTAAACAAAGATCCTGTTCATTCCAATAAACTACTTAATTAAGAAGAGTTGTTGAAATGTCAATAAATATTCAAAAGGGAGGCTTTCTGGAGATAATTTGAAATTCAAATTGTCTGGCTGTGATAAATGAGAGCTGATGGTGGGGAGATTATTAGTTGTTCATCTCAACATGCTTATTAGTCCCATAGCAGTACTTAACACCATGGAGAGAAAGGAAAGGACAGATAGGAAAGTCCTTGAGAGACTTGCCCATCCAACAGGCAAGAGAGGAAGGAAATCTGGCTTCTGTCTTTCTAACCCAGCCTGTTCAGTTACAAGACTTCCAGAAATCAAGTGGAGATGTGTGCACTCTCAGGACTGGGACAAAAAGATGTAACACAAAAAAGATTATGTGTTAGGTGGGCCAGCACTCTAGGACCCACATCAGCTGAAAATCCCCTTCTATCTTTGCATCTTCCATCAACCATTGTCCTCGACCCAAATGAAAACCAAGTAAGTATCCATTTGGGAACCAATTAAGGGAAAAACAATGTCTCTGGCCTACACATTATGGCTTTCCAAGTTTTCTACTGCCTTATGTCTATATTCTACTGATGATCTTTTCTTCCATTTCTCTCTCTCTCTCTCTCTCTCTCTCTCTCTCTCTCTCTCTCTCTCTCTCTCTCTCTCGTCTCTCTCTCTCTGTGCGTGTGTGTGTGTGTGTGTTGGAGATTGAACCCAGAGTTTCACACATGCTAAACATGCAGTCCACCACTGAGTTACATTCCCAGCCTCTCTACTAATGATTTAGATATGCTTACAAAAGGGAGGAAAGAAGACATGTAGGGTAGGGAATACCTAGAATCCAATATCTTCCAAGCACTTCAGTGATTTCCTTTGAATATGATCTGGGATTACCAATCTGTACTGGAGGTAATCAAAGCTCCAAAGGCCTCATTAATTTATCCAAGAGGTTTGATATTAAACCCAGGTCTCTTTGGGTTCATTGAGATCCTTAAATGTAATTCAAGTAGTGTCTCTCTAAAGATAAAGAAAAGTTGGGGGAAATCTCATTTTTTTGTTTTTATATAAATGTGTTACTTACCTTCTTTTCCCATATACTAGCAAATAAATCCAACCTATGAGTGAGTTCTTTCAATTTCTAAGAATATTAGTCTAAGCCACAGTTTACAATGTTAATGATTATTTAAATTAGGATATTTATTTTTAAATTTATAAGTCTGCAGGTTTCAAATGTATTATTTGACTAGTTTAGAATGCAATTAAAAATAAATGAAAAACTAAATTAAAAATGAATCAACACATTAAATATCAATACCTCTATGGCTGTGAAATGGTTCCTCGTGGATTATTTCCATTAGTTGATAGAAGCAAAGGCAATATCAAACCCACAATGTGAACTAAAGTAAACACCTCTGGCTGCCAAGTTTTCCAAACACACCATCAATTGAGTTAATAAGCAAAATCAGAAAAAAATAAGGACTGTAGATTGGACTACCATGCTAACGGCACTCATATATCTGATATATCTGACCTATTTTAGCTTTCATTGTTGTATAATGAAATCTCTTTGATTACCACATAGCATCACTCATGGGAACTTTCTATGGTATACATTTCTACTTGTGATACCAGAGGCAGTATCTTAACATAAGTAGATCAAGGGCACACAGTACCAAAACTCATTTTTTTTTTTAAAAAAAGGGACAAAATGAAAATTGAGAGAGAAACCAGGAGACTAGTAGAAGAGGATTGGGAAGGGAGGAGGAGAGGGAAAGAGACGGTATGAAGAAGGAAACAGACCAAGTAAGGTGTTGTGGATACATGAACGCGTCACTATTAATCTCACTGTCATACACAATAATAATGCACCAATAAAAACTATTTAAGAATAAAAATTTAAATAAAAAGCTATATCTTCTCTCAACTTTTAATTGATGTGAATAAGCTTTCCTTTACTTATCCTTTACATTTATTTATTTATTTTTATGATTTTTTTTTTAATACTCAGACTCTAGCTACTTAACAACTTGTGTTTGGTGGAGAAGTGAAACTTCATTATCTGCCTCTTATCTCAATGCTTCTTGAAATTGAGTGCCTTCTTGAAGCTTAGCCTGTGTTTTATAAAACCTATATTTTCAATAATTGCATATGAAGAATCTGTGGTACTAAGAGTCCTTTATATAGAATTTTGCTATAATTTTGATATTTTCATTTAGATATTCTCTCTCTTCCTCTTTCCCTACCTCATGGTCAGCAAGAAAGTAATTTCATATTTTTATAAACACTGCCATTTTTATGGCCACCCTAATCAGATACTTACTTTGTTATCATGACAGAAATTACTGATGTTCATGTAATAATACTTCCTTTGATAGCAATAGCAGAGGTGGGACAAAGACTACATCTACCATCTTTACTTTCACATAAGATTGACTATGTGACTAAATCATGGCATGTGTCATCAAAAGAGGAAGAACTTGGCTTTTCCCCCCTCTCTCCCCCTTTCCCATTGTCTAAAAGTCAGATTTATGGCTAGCACCCAGCATTCATTTAAACTATGCGGTAACTATGGGAACAATAGCCTTCCACAGTTTAGTGAGACCCTGTTTCAAAACAAAATAATTTTTAAAAATAGGGTTAAGGGTGTAGCTCAGAGGTAGAATGTCCCTGGATTTTATCTACAATAACACACACATGCACACACACACACACACACACACACACACACACACACAACCAACTTAAACTCAATTGGTAAACTCAATTACAGAGATACAAGTAAATTATGAATCACCTGTTCAAAATGTACATTTCAGTGTTTGTTTGTTTTTTTTATTCCAAGATGTGGAATCATAACCACATAAAAGCAAAAACTGATTAATGGGATTGCATAAAATTAAAAAAGCTTCTGTTCAGCAATCAATTGAGTGAAGAGACAACCAGCAGAATGAGAGAAAAATCTTCTCCAGCTATTTATCTGACAGAGGATTAGTATCCAGAATATATCCATGTATATAGGCATGCATATGTCTAAATGAAAACTCAAAATGTTAACAACAAAAGGACAAGCAATCCAATCAATAAATGAGCAAGTGATCTGAACAGGTCTTTCTCAAAGGAAATACAAATGGCCAATGAGTACATAAAAATTGCCTGTAACTGTTAGCCATCAGGGAAATGCAAATCAAAACTTCATTGAGATCCCATCTCACCCTAGTAAGAATGACTATGCTATAAAACAAAAATAATAAATTCATAATTTACATTATGATATGAGACTATAATGCCCCAATAAAAGCATAAAAATAAATTCTGGAGAGGATATGCAGAAAATAGAAACTTTACACACTAAAAAATCTTTACAAAAAACTAAAAATAAAAATGAAGTCAGTAGACAAGAGACATATGCACCCCCATATTTATCAAGGCTCTATTTGCAAGAGTCAACATATGGAATCATCCTCGGGGCTTGTTAATCAACAAATATATACAAATACAAAATAGACACAATGGAGTTTTATTCAGCCATAAAGATGAACTAAATAAGGCCAATTGCAGGAAAATAGATGGAATTGGAGGATATCATGCTAAACAAAATTAGTCAGGCACAGACACATGAGTACCACGTGTTTTCTCTTTTATGTGGAAATTACAAAAAGAAAGATAATTGAAAAAACAGACAGGCTATTATGGAAGGGGATTAATGGGAGGGGGACTGCAGGGAGGGCAAGATAGAGAGGTAGAGAGGGTGAATATAATCATAGTTGGATAGATTCAGGTAGGGAAAGGTCACAGTGAAGAAGTCCATTAATTTTTACAATTAATATGATTGAAAAATTATAGTAAAAAACAGTACAGCTCAACAGTGTGAGTTATTCATTAGTTTTCAATTTTCAGGCTCTATCTGTAAACATAGTATTAAATGCTGACATAAAATTTTATGATTGCAGGCTGAGTGTAAATGCTTTAAAGCTTAATAATGTAAACACAATTACAGCTAAAAGAGGATGAGTGATGGAAGAGGAGAAAGAGAAGTATATTGAAAGATGGGGGTGTTGATCTTTTTGTCTAAAAATTGGAGAGTCAGTTGATAGCTGTACTCTTTGCAATAGCCAAGATGTGGAATCCACCGAGGTGCCAATGAATGACTTAATGGACAAAGAAAATATGATATAAATATTGGCATGGTATTAGCTAAAGAAATCCTGTCATTTGTGGCAAAATGAATGGAACTGGAGAGCATTGTGTGAAGTGAAATAAGCCAGACACAGAAAGACAAATACTGCAGCTTCTCTCTTCTATGTAGAAGTTTTAAAAAGCAGGAAAGGAGAGTCTGAAGAGAGAGCCTACACAGTGGGAGAAAATCTTTGTCAATTTCTCCTCTAACAGAGGACTAATGTTTAGAATATACAGAGAACTTTAAAACCTTAACACTAAAAATACAAATAATCCAGTTTGAAAAAATATTGGCAATTGAACTGAATAGACACTTCTCAAAGGAAGAAATACAAATGGTCTATCAGTAAATGAAAAAATGTTTAACATTGTTAGCAATCAGAGAAATACCAATAAAAACTACACTGAGATTCCATCTAACACCAGTTAGATGGAAGTATAAAAATGATAATAAATGTTGATGAGTATCCACGGGATAGGAAATAGGAACTCTTATGCACCATTGGTAGGATTGTAAATTAGTACAATTATGATGAAGATCAGGGTGGAGATTCCTCAAAATACTAGGAATGGAACTATGATATGACTCAGTTATACCACTCCTAAGAATCATTCCCAAAGAATTGAAGCCAGAATACTATATTGACAATGTATATTGATGTTTATTGCAGCACAATTCACAATAGCCAAATTATGGAATTAACCTAGGTGTCCATCAATGGATGAATGGATTTTTCTCAGCTGTAAAGAAGGAAAAATATGTCATTTGTAGGAAAATGGATGGAACTCAAGAATATTATGCTAAGTAAGATCAGCCAGTCTCAGAAAGACAAGGGTCATACATTTTCTCTTATATGTAGAAGCTAGAGAAGAAAAAAAAAGAAAGAAACAAAATATATGAGAAGTAGAATAGTGGAAGGTGGTTGGGGAGAAAGGAGCAGAGAGGACAAAGGAAGATTGAGGAAAACCATTCAACTAATTCTGTGTTCCTGCATGAAGGTCTCACTCCCAATCTCACTAACACGTACTGTGGGAGGGGTGTGGGATACGGAGAGAAATTCAGCAAGCTCTGTGTGCTTATATGTTTGTATCACTTTGAACTTCACTATGATGCATAATTTTAATGCACCAATTAAAGCATATTAAAATTTATCTCAAAATAGAAGACAGTAGAATAGTGACTAATGAGGAATAGGAAGGGTGGGGGGTTGCAGATATAGAGGGAGTTTGGATAAAAGGTACCAAATGCAGTTAGGAAGCAGAAGTTCTCATGTTGCATGGTATAGGAGGACGACTGTAGGTTAAGAATCTACTATATCTTTTATGCAGATTTAGAGCTGAAGAGCTCAAAGTCTTCAAGCATAAAGGAATGTGAGTATATGAAAATCTTGATTGCCTGATTTAGTCAGTGCATATTGTAGAAATATCACAGGTACTGAAATATCACACCGCATTCCAGGAATATGTGCAATTATGTGTTAATGAAACAAAAAACAAATAAACAAAAATAGAGAGTCAAGAGACAAGTGTCTAAACCTGGTGAAATGAGAAATGGAGATTTAAGTTGTAAAGACATTGTTTTACGATCATCTGGGTATCAGGGCCATTACCCAATTTCCTATTTATTTCAAGCTTCACGCACTCACACTCACCATACTGTGATCTTCCATTTCAGTAATCCACGGTGTCTTGCAGTTGCTCTACTAAGCCATGCCCCAGCCCCAGGCAACTGCATTTAATGTACAAGCGCCCTCCACACTGCTTGCCTGCTGATTTTAACTGGAACTCGTTTATCTACAAAGCAAGGGCTACAGTGTGTGGTGTCCTCTCACAACCTGACCCACAACCCATCAATGTTGTTGGTTTAGTCCTACATGGGACTAAGTGTCCCACCTTAAAAAGGGACCCCGTGTTCCCAAAGGTCAGTCTTCTCCAAAGAATAATGTTCCTATTCTGAGGACAGTCAGCCATCCCTACCCTTTACAAGTCAGTACAAATGAAGTGACTGCAAGAGTTTTAAGACTGAGCCAAAAGTGGATGTGGGCCCTGGCTACCGCAGGCCAGGGGATTGAGCAGAGTGCAGGGGCTCTGGGTAAAAGCAGACCCCCATGTTCCAGGAAGTCTCCCTCACTGACCAAAAGCAGGATGCTTTTTAGAAAAACCTTGAAGAAATTCAGTCAGAATTTGAAGATCCCCTGAGATGGACAGTGTTTGAGGTTGGTGAAAATGTCCCCGTGGTGATGTCCTAGCCGTAGACAAAGAGACAATGAGAGACATGTCCAAGTCAGGGGCCCAGGTAGCCCAGGAATGTAAAAGACACATCTGTAACTTTAGAGAATGGAGGAGAGTGACCAGCAGAATAGAGGGAGGAGGATCGGGAGGGCTTGGGAAGGGGAAAGGGGAGAATGAGTGAGGGAAACAGATCAATTATGCTGTGCCCCTGTACCAACGTATCACAAAAATGCCCGGGATGGGTGGGTAGAAGGTGGGACTGGAAGTGAGTCACATCAACACCTGTCTGCGTGTCTGCGTGAATGCCAGCCTAAGATGTATAATTACAATGCAGCAATACACATTATTAAAAAAAAAAAAAAAAGACCTGTCCGTATAAGGTGAGGGGAAAAAAGAATGAAGACTGGGCTTGAAATGAAGTCCTGAAGAATCTACATTGTTTTGCTTAGAGTATATAAACGTGGAGGTAAACCTTCTATGAAGCACCAACTGGCCGAGGGCGTTTGTAAGATTTAGTAAGATTTAAAACCTCAGGGAGGAGCTTTCCTTTTAAGGTGTCTGCAGGTTAAGTCAACAACCTTTCTGGGAGCCTAGAGATGTATTTATTAACAAAAAGTTCTGTCTAGTGTGAGGTGAGGTGTCCAAGGATCTGAATTCATTCATCCATCCATCCATCCATCCATCCATCCATCCATCCATCCATAGACATTGCTTTTTGTTTTCTCACTAGAAAGGAAATGAGAGAAATTGACTAAAGAACTAAAGATAACGATTTATACCACCTTGGCTACAGGTTATTGGGAGTCTGGTTTCCTGGCCTTTAATATGAAAATGTTTCTCATTTAAAACACTCATCTGAAGACAGAAATTCAATTTCCGTGTATATAGCTGTCCTTTACAGTTCAGACTAAATCGTGATTTTTTTTTTTTTTTGGTCATAGTTCCACTGGTTTCTCATTCAGTTCATTTGTGCCTTGTTTTCTTTTATTTCAGTATATCCCAAATGCACGTCAATGACTGGGGTTAAAATAACCATACCATTTCCACAAGAGATTGCCAAGAAAGGAAAAACAAAACAAAACAAAACAAAAAAACAGTCTTCACATTGAAGTCAGTTAGTCCTTTTTTAATAAATTTGAATTCATTCATCAACAAGTTTCATATTGTATCTATCGCTCAATTTTGCTGTTTTTTTTTTTCATGTCAAATAATACCAAAAAATTACATCAATGTGCTTAAGCAAAACCAGGTTTATCTTTACAATGAAATGAAATCAACATGGGGGTTGATCATGACAGTGACCACCTATTCCTACTAGAATAATCCTGTACTTACCTGGAACACACTCACTGACTTCTGAAGTAGAAAACTAAGACAAGGATGAGGAACATGTTTCTGGGGTCACCCCTGGGAGAGCCATGCTCCTGGGAGGTCAGTTTATCCAGGTGTTGGGGATTTAGTACTTCAGGAAAACATGGCACCTTCAATGCATTAGAGGTAATCAATCCTAGGCACACTAGCTAGTGTCCTGGGAAAATTTAATCCACCTGGGCAGCTCCCTGCCCCAAGACATAGAGTTACTCTGCTGGAGGCTCACCCTGCAGTGAGGGCAGCGCGGATTCCAAGAGTAACAAAACATTTCACCCATTTTTCAATTTTGCTTACAGAAAATGGCCAGAAAGAGGGACTGGATTCAGGGTGGACAGTTAAAGTCACAATTATGGAATGGTTTATACTTTCAAGCCAGGAGACTTAAAGTTAGCAACATCTCTTTTCTCAGAATATCTTCATGGGACAAACACCAATGAACTATCTACGAGATTCCAGACACCCGCACCTACAGCCGCAATGTGTCTGTCCCCTTAAAACCAGTTCCACTCATGTTTGGTACCCCCTCTTGTCTGTCTGAGATGTTTTCCTTAGTGAAAATGTCAATTCCGTGTGTGGACAGGAGGAAAATACCTTTGACGGGAATGGCAGAAGATGCCAGAGTTCCGGTGCTAAACGTACACAAGTCCTGGCATTCAACGTACACAACACTGCAGATGGACATGTCCTCTTAAAACTTAGTGGGAATATTATCATGACATACTTTCTAGCTCATTCGGGATTTGGGGGTGAATGAATGCATCATGGTATAGACAGTGACACCCCTCAACAGCCCCGGGGTCAGTAAACAGGGGTGACTGGAGTCTGCTCAGTCTTTCTCTGTAGGGGTTTAAGGAGGAGCACTCTGGAATTGTCTCCAGCGTATGGGAATTTGGGTTAATAGCAAACCATCGCTGTACCTTTTGAGCTCCCCACACCCCCGTGAAGTAGTTTTGGAAAGACAGGACTACTGAGAAAAATTAGCGATTTTTTTTTTCCTTTCAGTTGTGGAGAAAGAAATCTCATGAGATTCCAATAACAAAGTCTTCTCTGCTTCCTCAGTGGTCTGGGCGTTGGTGATAACCACCTCCCTCAGAGTCCTGTCAGAGGTCCGCCTTCGGGACTCCTCCGCCCAGCCCCTCGCTGGCTCTTAACCACTATGGGACAATGAGAGCCTAACTGGACAGAACAGAGAGCCAATGCTGCCAGCCCAGCCTGAGCTCTCGTCCCAATACTTCTCATAACTTTTAAAAATGGAGAAGCTGTAAAATAACTTTATTAGAAGAAAAGTAACTTCCTTCTAAAATGGAGTAAAGCAAACACATACCCAAGGATCTTAAAAAGTTTTCTTTTTTTTTTCTCTTTTTTTACATAATATATGTATGTATTTGTGTGTGTGTGCATGTGTGTGTGTGCATGTGTGTGTGTGTGTGTATGTGTAGTTACAAACACTATTTATAGTATAGCTATTATGTTAACTTCATCGCAGTGTCTACAAAGTTGTGGGTCCCAGTCTTGGTGCCAAATGCATATAAAAAGCTCAAAAGCTATTGTAACTATACCATGCAAATTTATATCCAGAAAACCTCTGGAAGTAGACTGCTGCTCTTCTGAGCCCTGTGGGGTCTCTCTCTTTCATATTTGGGTACCTCAACTATGCATCAAAAAAAGTTTTGAATATCTT
Source organism: Graphiurus murinus (assembly GCA_004027655.1). Taxonomy (NCBI): domain Eukaryota; kingdom Metazoa; phylum Chordata; class Mammalia; order Rodentia; family Gliridae; genus Graphiurus; species Graphiurus murinus. The sequence goes on from PVLC010011225.1 coordinate 18,004, forward strand.
TTCTCCAAGAAAGAATTAATGTCACAGTTCTGAATAGTATAAATTATACATTTAAGTTGACCATCTGCTGCTTTTATCCACGTTCATTTTGCATTTTGGGGGGCCCTCTTCTTCACGTGGAGTTACTCACACCTGGAGTTACTGGATACAGAAAAGGATTCCTGAAGTATTGAAAGGGATAAGGTCTTTGCAAATGTCTTTTTTTTTTTCTTTAACATGTTAACAATGATAAGGCCACTTACAAGGTTTTCCCCAATCTGTTTAACTTTTAGGATCCCACCCCCATTGTTACCCATGGGGGAAAAAATTGCCAGAGGAAAGTCAAAGACCGAGAAATCATTGGCTTGTCTCCAGATAAAAATAAAATCAGAGAGCAGCAGTTGGGAGAAGATGCCAAGAAAGATAGGAATGAAGGAGAAAAAAGGGTCTAAAAATTGATAATGGCCTCAAGCATGAAATTCCGTGGACTATGTTTTATCTGATGTTATGTTTTGAACTGTCACAGATTCCCACAAATTAAAGATTGTTATGGCCACCAAAGAAAAAAATCAAGTAGTGGTCAGCTCATGGTGAAAGTCCACGCCACACACGTCCTCCTCGGAGGGTGGAGCCTCCCAATTACTCGGAGAAAGCTGGCACCCGCCATAGCCATACCAGACCAGAGTCTGGTCATTCGTTTTGGACAGAACAGGGAGGGTGAGGCAGATGTGGCACCTGGGGAAAAATTATTAATTTAGTGGTTCTTTCCTGTGTGTTTTGTCTTCCAAATGCGTAGCTTCACTGTGACACCTGTTTTCACAACTGTAGTCGTTTGAGTTTATGGATGCCTGTGATAGAAATATTGTTTACAAAAAATATATCATCTTTTTTTTTTTCTTTAGAAAGATCTCATCTAAATAGTAAGTTAAGGTTGCGTCTATGAAACCGGTGCACCTTGTCTTGTTTCTACGAGCTGTAAAAAGTCCAAATACTGATGAGGCTGTGGACAGAAGGAACCCAGCAGGACTGGAGCTGGGTTGCCCTCTGCTGCCTCAGAGAACGGTCATGGGTCATGGGGCAATGCGTGGTGTGTATGGGTTGTGTTCCTGCAGATTCCTAGTCAGTCTAGGAGTACTTGGATGTGCTTATGAGACATGTCAGATACAGAAATAAAGGCATGAGGATGTTCCTTAGTTTCTGAAAGCAAACAGTAGAAGTGTTTTAGCTTCAATCGTAATTTCTAGGTAACAGAAAGTAGTTACATCACATAACAAAAAAATATGACATCGCATGCTGCCAGGAGAGCAAGCATAAGAAACGAAATCTCGGTAAATATACATGTGTATGCATATTATGCAAATATATTTTATATTAACATACAATGTTATAAGAATGACTGATAACGTAACCGCAAGGGGGGGAATCATCCTAGATGGTATTTTTACCTTTGAGTAACAAAGAACCTGAGACGTCTATGCTTCCTATTGGATATCAGGCCTAGAAATCCGTACGAGATGTAGAGCACATTTCCGGTGATTGAAAGTCCTTGCCAAAACGTGCCACCATGTTCTCACGCGACAGTTAAGCTGGATCCACTCCGAGTGAAAAAAGAAATAAATAAACACACATACGCGATAATAAGAGTACTTACAACGAGATGCCATTCACTTCCGATGGGTTTTCGAAAAGATGCGCATTCGGACATCAACGCTTAAGACGGACGGGTAAGCGCGCTGCCCGCGACTCACCTCAGCTGCTCAACCGTTACAGAAAAAGTCTACCTGCTGGAAACAAACCCCGTCACCAGAAAAGCCAACAAGCCTTCGCTTGGTAAACGCAAAGACAGGGTATGAAGTGTGCGCGACTCACTTTAAACTAGAAATACCACTGTGTGAGTTTCCAAAGGTTAACTAAGAAATCCTTGCTGATTTTTAAACTAAAACATCTAACTTATGACAAGAAAGACACACTTTGAGATGATGTTATGTTTCACGGCCTCATTCTCAAGGCATAATATTTAGATGATACTTGTCCCTTTCAATTAAAAAAGAAAACAAAAAAACAAACAAAAAAAACCTATGACTTTCTTTAATATGCATCCTGTGTTAAATTGTCCATAGCTGCAAAATGTATATATGTATGTGTATTTGTTTTACGTACACGCAGGTGCTCACACCTGTGTGTAGAAACATATACACATACATCCTCATATACACGTATATTTTATATATATATGCTGAGAAAGTCCACATATATATACAATCGCGTATGTATATATGTGTGTCTGCGTGTGTGTCTGTGTGTGTACAGGTATAAAAACTCGACAGGCAGGGTAATGTTTCACTCAGTGTTAAATGAAGTCTTTGAAAAATCAAGTACAGTCACTCAGTTGACATAGTACAGCCAGTAAACTAAGTTGAAGAGCGAGAAGGTGAAGGGGAACACGATCCTGGACCATCTGTCTATGGCATTCACGTCGGTGAGATCGGGGATCTTGATCTTGAGCTGTGAAGACCGCCTCCGCAGGTGGGTCTTCTTGTGCGGCAGACTTCTGTCACCCATGTACCGCCCGTGCCCTTCCCTGGGCATGCTCTGCTTCCTGTACTGGATTCCTGAGTTGTCAAAGGATATTGCTGAATTCCGGGGGTCGCCAGCGCTGCCCGCCACCTCGTTCATTTCATTGTGAGCATCCAGCGGCGCTAACAGGATATTTCCGTGAGCATCCATCTAGGTGGAAGGAAGGAAGCACATGGTCTAGGTGAGACTTGTAAACCGGAAGCCCATACACGACCCCAGGGCAGCATGATGTCACCCTAGCATGTCACATATCCTGTGAAAAACTGTATATCTGTTACACCCAGTACCTTGTTGGATTGTGATTGATATATTGCATTCCAACAGGTGATATATCTATACACACACACACATTGGAGACTGAACAGCAGCCCAGATGTTTTATTTCCCTGATTTACAAGTTCTCAGATAGGATATTGCAGAAATAAAAGGGAGGGGAGGTCTTTTTTTTTTGTGTGTGTGTGTGTGTGTGTGTGTATGTGTGTGTGTGTGATACTGGGCTTGAACTCTGGGGCATTCTACCTCCGAGCTATACACCCAGCCCTATTTTTTATTCTTTATTTTGAAACAGGGTCTCACTAAGCTATGGAGGGCCTCACTAGGTAGCTGAGGCTGGCTGTGAACCCAGATCCTCTAGTCTCAGCCTCCCAAATACTGGGATTAAAAGTGTGTACCACAACGCCTAGCTGGAGGGGGTCTTTTTAAAATGCAAATTTCTCATAATAAATACAAGCTCTTACTGAAGAGAAAATTAAAAACAGATGTGTTGGGGATGTTGGGGTCTTAGCCTGGCGGGCCCGGAGAGACCTTGCCCCAAGATGGCGCCTGGCAGAGTGCCAGAAGCAGCTGACTGTTGGATGACTGTCAGACAATAGGCATCCTGGAGGAGGGCTGTGCCACGTTAGAGTGCATGTACCAGCACACCAGAGCTCGTGGCCCGAGAATGCTCCCAGGTGAGGGCTGTAGGGCTGCACGCAGGCACCTCGTGGCTCAAGCCCTGATTGGCTCTAAGCCTACTTCCCTTCTTGCCCCACCAGTTACTGCTTGGGTTGATAAGTAGCGTCCTCCATCCCAGGAGGAGGAGGAGGAGGAAGAAAAAACGGCGCACAATAAAAGAAGCTTGAACCAGCAACGTGTGATTGTCATCTCCTTGGGTCCTCACAGGCGGGGGTCCAGCACGGGGGATGATAAGATGCCTTTCGATATCTTAACTTGGGCATTATAAGCACTTTTCTTAACTATACGCTGGAAAGAAACCACGGCAGCCCCGGCCATCGGTGGCTCTGGCTTCATGGGCATCTTGGCAACTCAGGGATCCTTTGGAAGTAGTACCAGAAGGTCAACCTGGCCCCATGCTAGGCCACAATGCCCGCCTCGTGTGCTCACGCAACCTTACCATGTATGTGCTGCAGCATCACACATCTCCACACGAGGAGGAAGGGTGATGCTTTACATTTCAAAGATATTTTGAGAGAGAGACCATGTTCACATATCTTTCATTACTCTATATGTTGTAACTATTCCATTTGATTATTATTTATTGTTGTCAATCGCTTACTGTATCTAATTTAAAAATCAATGTTTATTGTAGGAATGCTTGGAAAAGCAGAACATATATATGCATAGTATTCGGTATTCTCCATGGTTTCAGTCGTCCTCTGGGGTCTGAAATGGATCCTTCACAGATAAGATGGGACTACTAGATAGTCTTCTACTCTCCTGTGGAAATCAGCTTCCCCCTTTTATTTTTTTCCCCTTGGTATTGGGGATTGAACCAAGTTTGTGCATACTAAGTGTGCATGCTAACTCTGACCTACACATCCTGCCTACTTGTCCCTTTTCTGATGATATCAAATTGTCAAATTACATGGAGACACGAGCAAATAGTCCTCTGATCAAAGGACATCTCCGACAACTTTGGTGGAGTAGATGCAGACCTCACCCAACACGGTCTCCTTGGTTAATCCTGGAGTCCTGGCAGGAGGGCTCCTTTTTAAGGGCTATACTTACTACAGGCCACACTTAAGAATGACAAGGTTTTATTCAGTGCTAACTACAGCTTCAGACCATTCATGAAGAGGCTAGTGGTCTGTCTGTTGGTTGTTCTGCTGGGGAATTTTCAATGGAACATCCTGAGGCTGGGAGCCCCTGGTGGAATTCTTTCTGGGATGAGACTAGCTTCTCTCTTTGAGTGGTACCAGTCCCTGCCATGGCCTCTCTGTCTGTCCCACTGTTGCCAGTACTTACCCTAGGACACTTGGGAATTCCCATCTATCTTCCATTCTTTTGCCCAGAGGTGTCTCTCTGGTATTTTCTTTGTCTATAAAAAGCCTACCCCTTCTTCTAGTGTGGGTTCCTGGCTATTTGGTGGAGTTTAACTTATCACTTGTTGATACATCTGAGCCTTCTGTTTTCTGCTACCCCTTTGCCTCTTTAGCTGTGTCAAGATGGATGAACAGGTGGTGAGGTGGGTGGAGAGAAATCATGACTGCTGGCTGGGAAGAGGCAGGGGCCTGTGTTGAGCTTCAAGTGGGGGGCCTGGCCCCCAGGGGAAATGGCCTCAGACACCAGGGCTGCCAACATCCAAGGGGCATTCAGTCTGTGGCACAAAGGCACCAAGGAAGACGCCAAGGTGAGTGGTTTGATAATACCATTCAAGGTCACCATGTGTCTGTGCTTGGTAAGGTGAGGTGTGAGCATGTGAGCGTCAGGACAATGAGCCCAGCAAGGTGACGCCTCATTCATGGGAACTTGTGAGCAGGTTACAAGGGGATAATTACAAAGACTTGATTGAAGGCCTAGACCTAAAGATGGGAAGATTACCCTGGATTATCGAGGTGAGCCCAATCAAATCACATGAACTTTCTTAAGTATGGTAGAGTGCTTTCTATAGCTGGGAGCAGAGAAGAAAGTCAGAGAAACGAAAGCAGAGAGATAGACAGCCTTTCCTCCATGGGAAGGGCTGCAGAGGAGACTTAAGAAGAACCAGGACAGCTGACAGGAGTAAAGACCAGCCCCAGCACACAGCCAAGGCAGCCCGGACACAAGGCACTGTTTGGCCTGCCACCCGAGTGGGCCGGGAAGCACAGAGATCCCAAGAACTTTCTTCATTTCAGACTAGGAGGACACGATGGAACTCTGGTGACCTGTACTTCTGATCTAAGGAACCCTGAGGGTGAAAGAGAGAGGAGGAAGGGAGTAAAGGAAGGAAGAGAGGGAGGGAGTGAGGGAGGAAGGAAAGAAAGGAAGGAAGAAAGGAAGGAGGGAGGAAGGAAGGAAAGGAAGGAGGGAAAGAAGGAAGAAAGGAAAGAAAGGAAGGAAGGAGGGAAGGAGGGAGGAAAGGAAGGAAGAAAGAAAGGAAGAAAGGAGGGAAGGAGGGAGGAAAGGGAGGAAGGAGGGAAGGAGGGAGGAAAGGAAGGAAGGAAGAAAGGAAGGAAGGAGGGAAGGAGGGAGGAAAGGAAGGAAGGAAGAAAGGAAGGAAGGAAGGAGGGAAGGAGGGAGGAAAGGAAGGAAGGAAGAAAGGAAGGAGGGATGGAGGAAGGGAGGGATGAAGGAAGAAAGGAAGGAAGGAAGGGAAGGGAAGGAAGAAAGGATGGAGGAAGAAAGGAAGGAAGGGAGGGAAGGGAAGGAAGAAAGGATGAGGAAGAAAGAAAGGAAAGAAGAAAGAAAGAAAGGGAGGGAGGGAGGGAGGGGGAGAGAGATACAGAGAGAGAGAGGAAGGAAGGAAGGAAGGAAGGAAGGAAGGAAGGAAGGAAGGAAGGAAGGAGAAAGAAAAAGGAAAGAAAGGTCTTGAGAGGAGGCAGTGAAAAGAGGCACCCTCACTAAAGGACACTGCACAGGTCTCTGCTCCCTTTAGGACAATCTGGAGAGACAGGCCTCGCGTGTGGCTAACTAACTCTTCCTCCTGACACTGTGATGTGTCCCCGCACTTCCTCCAGGTCTTGCCAGCACACAGGTGTGTGCACAGCAGCAGGCATTTGGCTACCACCTGCTCGATCCTGCGTCTCAGTGGTTCTGAGGGTGAGGACATAGTGGAAACAGGGTTGCTTATCACTCTAACCCCCCAGGGCCCAAGGACACCAGACCCTGTCTGCGCTCTGGGAAAAATGCCCGCACAGTGGCCAGCCGACCGCCAACCAGCCCCACGGTCCTTGTTTCTTCTAAAGGATGCTGCCTGTCAACTCTGCAGGATGAAGAGTACTGCCATAGGTAGCTTCAGGGGCAGATTAGTCTTCCTAGCAGATGCCAGGCTGGGGAGCTGAGAGGTGCAGACAGCCCCCGAGAATACCCAATGTACTGAGAGAAGCCCCTCACGAGACAGACTGGGGGAGGGGGGCAATGGCAGACAAACATTACGGTTTTCTAATTTTCTATCCAGTGGATGGAAAATTCTAATGGAGCCTGTAACTTCAAGGTGCCAAGAACGCTCGACTTTGGTAAGACACTGAAAGTTCCGCTCTGCATCTGCTCTTTTTGTTATCTTCCCCCGGGGTGATCTGCAGCAAAACCATTTCAATGGCAGAGTCTGTTTGCTATCTTCAGGACCAGGGATGTATTTGATGGATTGGGAGCCTGAGTCTCTCATGGTAACAAGACACATAGGAGGAAAAGCCCAAGAGAACTCAAGGTGTGTCTGAATCGGGAGGGATCAGCCAAAGGGTGTGTCCTAGGCTGGTCCCTTGCAGCAGGACTAGCAAGGATCAGCTTTGGGGGTGTGGGGATACATCCTTCTGGGGGAGCCCAGTGGTTACACATTCATCTGACGAAAGGGTCACTTGAAACTGCTTTGGATGCTGCAGGGAGGAGACTGGAAAGGGGAGAGAGCTGAGCTGGCTTTTTGCACAAAGGTCAGTTAAAGCAAGGTTGCCACAGGAGAGAACCCTGTCTTATTGTAAGTCTTCATCCCCCCGCTGGCATCTTCCATAGCATAATCTGCCACAAAGAAGTTGACTAGATGGTGGGAGAATGAGTCTCCTGGCTCTTGACTGGGTACCTACGTTGTCCTCCTCCTGCATGGGGGTTGGGAAAGGGAGCCAACCAGCCAGGTCCTGGCATTCACTCCACTGTGTTACCCAGTTTCGTTCAAGGGATATGGAGGATGATCCGCCAAATATCCAAATTTTGAATCATATGAGAAAACATGTTTGGTTGCCACTTAATGAAAAATGAGAAAGTTGAGCTCATTTGTTAAAGAAACTCAACTTGACTTCATTTAAATGTCCAATATGTTAAACAGATCTACTTAAATAGTAAGCTGGTATATTTAAAACTAGTTTGTATTTGAGGTTGAATCAGAAAAATAATCCAAAATAGAAGATTCTTTTTTTTTAAAGTACTAATGTGGAATTCATTCTTTTTAAGGATAATAAGTGGCTTATGATATTATTCATTAGAATCTCAGGAAACTGAAATTGTTTTCTTCAAGGTAGGACAAAACCCCAAAAATATTATTTAGCTCTAGAAAAAATGGTACTTATATCCTATGTAATTTTTTTTGTTGTTGTTGCTTTTGTTTTTTTGTTTTTTTTTTTTTTTTTGCGGTACTGGGGATTGAACCCAGGGGCATTCTACCTCTGAGCTACACCCCCAGTCCTATTTTTAATTCTTTATTTTGGAACAGTGTCTCACTAAGTTGTGAAGGTCCTCACTAAGTAGCTGAGGCTGGCTACGAACCTGCGATCCTCCCGTCTCAGGCTCCCAAGTACTGGGATTACAAGCATGCACCACCATGCCCTGCTATATCCTATGTAATGTTCTAAAGGACAAAACTATGCGATGAGAGGTCCAGGACCCACTTCGGGTGGCCTCACTGAACCATGCCTATGAAGGACTCGGGCTTATCTACACAAAATATTAGTGCAGGTCTGCAACATGTAGTCATCACACCCTGGACTAGGCTCAGGACCAGGAAGATGAATACGACGAGATTCTTTTGCCCTCAAGGAATCTAGCAGGTGAGAACTTCAAATAAGCAGGAAACACATATTTTAAAAGACAGCACGTCATCCTTTAAGTCATTTTTAAAAATACCATCTCTTTTCTAGTTATCAAAATTGTCATATGAAAAGTTCCTTTTATCCACATCTGAGGAATCTAAATTAATGACTTTGTGGAATGAAATAACCAAGGAAAGAAATGCCTTTTCTTAAAGGAATAATGAGCTTTCACGATTCTAATGATTCGGTTTCACCTGGCTTTAAAAATGTGACTTCTTTTCTGAGCCTTGTCCTCTCCTTCTCTTCTCATTAGGAAAAACAAACAAACAACAAAAAACAACAACACCTCCCAGCCCAGTGGCACCAAACCCATGGCAGATGCCACTCAGTCATGGACACATGTCACATGGCATTTTTTGTCACATCCAAGTCACACCATGGGCATATTGGTAGATGCAAGGAATTGGGCATTGGATGCTGTCTTTGTAGTAGGGAAGGCTGGGTGAATACAGGAATGTGAGTGATTTGCAACTTCACAAGCACAGAACACATGCCCGAGAGGATGGGAAAGCAGGAACAAAATATTTGGAGTGGAAAATGGTCAGTGCTAGGAAAATTTATCAAGGAACGAGCCATGGAGGAGAGGACCTGTCCTAGGTCCTGAAGTTGGGGAAGATATTGACCAAGAAGAAAGATGTTTTAGGTAGCATGAACAGAATAGCAGCCCGTAAAGAGACTATAGGACTCGTGTTGATTTCAGACACCACACAGGAAAAGTGAAGAAGACACACAAAAAATGGGGTCAACTGAACAAGATTTAGTGATATATCTATATGAATCAATCCCCAGGACCTCACAGGCATTGGGGTCTATTTGGAAAATGACCTCCGGGTGGTGGAAATCTAACCCTAACCCTTAGGACTCTAGTGGAGGAAGCTGAGTGTGGGGTAGCCACACCCACTTCTCCAGCAACATCATGAATAATCTGCACAATTAAAGCAGGCTTGGATGTGCTGGGGGGCATTTGTGACTGGCCTACAGCTGTCTTAGGACATGGCTCCTGTGAGGTAGGACTCAGAAACCAATGCCATGTTGCAGGAAAATACTCACAATGGAGCTGGGTGAGGTGGTGCATGCCTGTAATCCCAGTACTTGGGAGACTGAGACAGGAGGATTGCAAGTTGGAGGACAGCCTCCGTAAATAGTGAGACTCTCATCAACCTATCTAGACCTTGTGTCCAAATAAAAAATAAAATAGGGCTGGGGATGTAGTTTGGAGGTAGAATGCTCCTGGGTTCTATCCCCAGTGCCACACAACACACACACACACACACACACACACACACACACACACACACACAAATATAATGGAAGCAGAAATGCAAGTGTGTACAGGGAATTATCTATACATTGAATTAGTAAGATTTAGTGTAGAATGCTTATCTCCTTTAGTAACACTGTTATATTCCCATAATTTTCATTTAAACAGGAACCAATGTATAGAAAATTTATGCCAAAATTACCAGCTGTTTTGTTTTCCCCTGAAAAGACTAAAGGATTATTAAAACCTGTTAACTATTAGAAACTAAATACGTAAACAAACATTTCCAAAAGACATGCCAATATTTTCCTATCATCTAGTACATTAAGTCTTTAAATAGAAAAAAGTGATTGTGGGTGAAATCTAAGACTGAAATGTCCTTTATAGAAGGGCAGACGACTTGAAAGTTTTAAAACATTTCTTGAATACTTGTTATTTTGAAGGGCCCATCTCATATCTACTATAATTAGAATCAGAAGCACCAATGAAGTTTTTCTTTCTGCTGTATAACCTTGACAGGTATACATTTTCAAAAAGTAAAAAACCTCTCATCCAGAATACACCACAGAGAGGTCGTTGGTTTCTTTCTAGAATATGTCACCGGATTGGCACAGTGGATATTTCACCCCCTACTTACTTTCCACACTCAGTAGAGTACAAGATTCTAGTTTTAGAAGAAAGGATTTTTCCTTTGAGGAATGAGCTCTGGCTCTTTAGTAGGAATGGGCTTGAGACTGTGGCTCTGACACCTTGCCAGGAATTTTGACTTTTTCCCACCTTGCGAAATTCAAATATCAACTGCTTAATTTGCAAAACAACACGAGGTTAACACTGCTGCCTGCATTGTACCTAGAGATGAATAACTCCTGGGTATAGAAAGAACTCAGGAGCAAAGAGTATATACACATTAATTATAAAGTCCAGGCTTACCCTGGACCACTGGCCTGAGGAGAAATTAATGTGCGGACATTCCCAGTGTTCATAAATCAATTACTACGTTAAAATATTATATAACCCCTAACTATAAGCGAAATTGACTCACATTTTACAACAGGGTCAATAAATTCTCAGTCCTAGAGATAGTTAATTGGTGGTACAGATTCCTCCTGGGTGTCTGCAGCGTCCCCAAGGACACTGCCTTCCCCCGATAAGCCTGAAAGGACACGTATAGTGCAGTGGTCTCTCAGGAAGGACCAGGTTGAGCCAGATCCCCCCTGTAGAATCAGCAGCTGTCGGGGGGAGGCTGTAGGCTGTAGCCGGCCATGCTGATGAAGGGTTCCAGGTGTTGCCACCAAAAACCAAGTCAATCACTGCGAAGGACTGTTGACATTGTGGTCCCATGCACACAATGCCATTAGTGTTTTACATAGAGTTTGTGATTCTTTTCTCACTTTTCCTAAATTCAACCACAGGACTTGACAATATCAACTTTTTGGGATGTTGATTTCTACTTAAAAAATCATCACTAAAGCCAGGCATGGTGGCACAGGCTTGTAATCCTAGTACTTGAGAAGCTGAGACAGGAGGATCCGGGTTAGAGACCAGCCTCAGCTACTTAGTGAGGCCCTCTGCAATTTAGTGAGACCCTGTTTCAAAATAAAGAATATAAAATAGGGCTGGGGGTGTAGCTTGGAGGTAGAATGCCAATGCCCCTGGGTTCAATTCCCAGTACCTAAAAAAAAAAATCATCACTGGATTCTTAGGTAAGCCAGGAACAATTTTAGAGACTTAGCTTTAAGAGAATCAAATATGCATCCAAGATTAGAATGCATGCATGTGTATGTTGACTTCAAACCTGACAATTAAATTGAAAACTACAAACACATACAGGCCTTAACAGAACCACCCGGAAGATAGAGAAACATTTTTTTTTTTGGAAAAATAAACAATAAAAATGAACTCATGAATCAATTAACAATAACTTTTGCATCCAATTTATAATACATCTTTTCTACATTCTGCTAATTTTCTCTGGGGATCTTAAAGGCCATCTTGCCAGTCTTTTTGTTTTACGATTTATGCTTCACACTCAAAAAGACATTACCATATCAAAACAATTTGACCATTCTAAACAGTCTCATTTAGAAGAAAGGAAACACATTTACAATCCCATCCATTTAAAGAATACAGGGATTTCATCGTATATGTGTGTGGGTCCCTGCGCGCGTGCGCCTCTGTCACGGAAACAATAGTGATGTAATGAATTCTAGTTTCCTTGGAAACAGAATGGCCAAAGCACATTGTGTATTCAGAGTGGGACTCGGATCTCTTTAGAAGCATAACAGTATGGCACCGAGTCTATTTTCCAGGAGGAAATTCAGGATAGTTTTGCCTGTGGAAAGCCTGGTTTTATTCACAAATCCTGGGCTTTTCTGACCAACTCTATTTCTGTTTTGCTCAAAGGAAGGGAGTCATTTACATTTTGTTAACATGCCTCCACTCATTTAGGAACATTTGCGGACTATTCTGGGCCACCCCGGGCACAGGCAATACTCCATGGAGCCCCAGAGAGGGGCGGACCTGAGATGGCGCAGGAAAAGTGCAAGGGAATCTCCACAGGCTTGTTGAGGGAGAAGTCAATTTGACAAGCAGAATTAAACAAAAGCAGAAACAAACCCCAAGAAAGGTAGAAACAATGGCAGAAACAACCCAATCTGTGAACAGGCAGGAAATACATTCTTGAGGATTTGAGGAGATGGAAGAAGTGGAAGAGGCAATTAAGAAAAAAAAAAATCTGGGAACTATAATATGCTACCCCTAAACCATCAATTACTCTTATAGTAACTGGAGAGGCGGGAATCGGGGCAAGGTCTGGCTTTGGCTCACTCCTGTGGCACTTTCCCCCAGAGAGCTGTAGGTAGTGGGAAGGTAGGCAAGCGAGGTGGGTGTCTACCCTCCGCTACCACAGAACGGCGGGCAGCAGGCTGGGTGATCATATTGGTCACTTCTTACGACTAAAGAAATATGGGAACCTTTTGGAAAAACGCTTCCATACCTCAAATTTGGGCCCCCCACCTCAGAGTTTCGCCCATGCCAGGGTCCACCAGTGCCATTCTTTTTATAGGAAACTGGGAAGACGCCAGCCCCTCCAGCATCTGTGCTGTCATCAGCTGGTTTGATGGGCACCCCGGCGACTTGCACAAGGAAACATTTCAGAGAATGATCGACAAACCCAGGCAGGTGCCTCTCACTCAAAGGGGCCGGCCGGGAGCGGCAGTCACTGGTGAGCAGTGGGGGCAGGGATGAGGATCAAGGTGGTGTGTGTGTATGTGTGTGTGTGTGTGTGTGTGTGTGTGTGTGTATGCGCGCGCTGGGGGAGGCCTACCCGGTTGCTTTCACTCTTGGACCGGTCGTTCTTGGCCTTGGCTGTCTTTTCTGCGAGCTTCTTCTGCCTTTGAGGGCCTCTTCCAAAGAAGATGTAGTTGACAAAGGCGTACTCCAGGAGGGCCAGGAACACGAACACAAAGCAGCCCATCAGGTACATGTCGATGGCTTTGACGTAGGGGATCTTGGGGAGCGTCTCCCGCAGGTGTGTGTTGATGGTCGTCATGGTCAACACCGTCGTGATCCCTAGGGAACAGGCAGAGACGCAGAGGGTGAGTGGCTGAAGCCGGGCCACACTGGGCACCGCTTTCCCTCTCCTTTTCTATTTTATTTTATACTTTATATTTTATTTATTTACTTATTTATGTGTTTGTTTATGTTGCAGACTGAGGATTGAACCCAGAAGCATTCTACCTCCGAGTTACACTCCCCCGCCGCAGCCCTATTTTTTTTTTAATCTTTTATTTTGAAACAGGGTCTCATTAAGTTGCGGAGGGTCTCACTAAGTAGCTGAGACTAGCCAGGAACCCGAGGTCCTCCCGTCTCAGCCTCCCAAGTACTGGGATGACAAGCTTGCACCACCACGCCCGGCTCTGCTTTCCTTTCCTATTTTCTCCGAGAGCTTTGAGCATCTCCTGAGTCAGTGGGCCGCAGGGAGCATGCGCAGCGCATCACCTGGGCAGCAGGTGGCATTTCAGGGCAGGGAACCCGCCCCCCGCGGAGGCATCACCTTCACCGCTGCCACACCTGGCCGATAAAAAGAGTGGAACTCAGCGGAAGGTTAGAGGTTCGCAGAGCGGCTGAGAAGTGTTGGAAGACGGGAAAATACACCCAGAACTTCACAGAAAGCACCGAGGGTCCGGGAGGGGACCCGCAGGAAGATTGAGTCTGAGGTGGTCTGTGGTGGACCCGCGCGGCTGCGCCGCCGCTCAGCGACAACGCGTGTCAGGAGAAAGCAGTTCTGCCTGGCTGCTTGACTGGAAGCAGGGGGAATGGGGTCATGGTTTTGTTTTCAGTTTTTGGGATTTCTTGGTACTGGGGATTGAATCCAGTGGCATTCTACCTCAGAACTATACTCTCATCCTATTATTATTATTATTATTATTATTATTATTATTATTATTATTTGTTTATTTTATTTGAAACAGGGTCTCACCAAGTTGCTGAGGGTCTGGCTAGATTGCTGAAGCCAGCCTCTAACCTGCGATCCTCCTGTCTCAGCCTCCAAGTATTAGGATTACAAGTGCACACCATCATGCTGGCGTTTGAGGTCGGAGTTATTATTATCATCATTATTATTAAAGATAATATTCAGTTCTCAAAGAGAAAGGACCAGGTGAGCAAAGTTCCTTAGGGCAGACCATCTCTCGGTGATTTCCCTCCTCAACTAGGAAAGAGTCTGTACGTAAGCTGCTCAGGAAATGTTTACCCCAAATCAAGGAGTAATGATTTTGTTCATATTATAGAATCACATAACACTCTGGGGCAACTAATCAGATCCTTTAAAAATTGTCATTTTATCAAAATGTTTTTGTTTTGCATACAATTTTTTTGGTCATTTTGTTGAAATAGTATTTCTTCACGTGGTAGTGTGTGAATGATCTCATTGTTTCACTAATGGGGCTCAGTTTGGGATGTGTGTGTGTGTGTGTATGTGTGTGTGTGTGTGTGTGTGTGTGTGTGAGACTGGGGATTGAACCCTGGGGCATGCTATTTCTGAGCTACATCCCCCACCTTTTTAATTGTTTTGTTTTGACACAGGGTCTCACTAGGTTCCTGAGAGTCCTCACTATATTACTGAGGCTGTCCTCAAACCTGCCATCCTCCTGTCTCAGCCTCCTAAGTATTGGGATAACAGGCGTAGCTCAGTTTGGTCTTTAAAGTCATCTAAGGGCCATTTCTTGCAATTCCCCTCCCACATCAACCGCCACAGTCTCCCGCTCGCTACACACAGAAGCCAGACTGAATAACTTGAGGCTTTAGGAGACGGGGCCCGTCGGTCAGCGGCATGGCCCAAGCTGTCTGGCCACAGCGAAGCTCTGCTTGCAGAGATACCCTGGCTGGCTGGCTTCTCGGTGGGGCTGTCATGACCCGCTGACAGGTTGCCTTGGCGACTGCGCTTTTGAAATATTAAGAAGTCTCCAGCAAGCAGATCCAAAGTCAGCTCTTTGCCACTCCGGCAAGCGGTGCCTCTGAATGCAATTGGTAGTGTGTCTTCCAGGACCCAGTGGAAAGTAGTACGCCCTCCGCACGATGTGTCAGGCCTTCCCTCCAAAAAGAGACTTTCCAGCCGGGCGTGGTGGTGCATGCCTGCAATCCCAGTATTTTCGAGGCTGAGACAGGAGGCTTGCAAGCTGGAGGCCAGCCTCAGCAATGTAGTGGGATTCTCATCAACCTAGTGAGACCTTGTTTCAAAATAAAAATAAATTAGGAGATGAGAGTGTGGCTTGGAGGTAGAATGCCCCTGGGTTCAATCCCTAGCACCACAAAAGGGAGAAACAGACAGAGGGAGGAGAGAGAGATGAGAGAGATGAGGGAGGGAGGGAGGGAGGGAGGGAGAGAGAGAGAGAGAGAGAGAGAGAGAGAGAGAGAGAGAGAGAGAGAGAGAGAGGCTTTCCAAGGAAAGAGCTTCGCCATGATTTTTCATCTCGACGAACCCCAAAAGCAAATGCCGTAGCGAGAAGGTCAGCACTGCCAAGATAGGGGTGCTGGTGCCCTGCATGGGGCACTGCGAGTTGCACAGCGGCTGTGCAGGGCGGGTGTGGATCTGGGAAGCATCTTAGCTTGAAGCCTGCCAGATGCCCATCTCATTCTCGGAGGCACGGGTCCGCAGCCTCAACGCCCACAGGGAGGACGGTGAAACTGCAGAGCTCAGCCTGCCTGAGCTGAGCCGGAGATCGGGGAAGACAGCCAAGTCTTCATCTCTGACACATGCTCGCTCTCCCTCCTCAAGCTCTGAGCTGCAGCCAACAGTCAAGACCCGGAGAACCCAGGAGCCGTCTTTACCTCCAACTGCAAACCGCGACTACTCACAGAAGGCACGGAAACCTAGTAACCTAAGCGGCCCCGGGGGGTTTTCAGCTTCCCCTTCAATGATGCCACACTCCTGTGCCACCCGGGAACTTTCTAGCATCTGAACATGGCAGGGAGATAATTACAGTTTGCAAATAAAAAACACCAGGAAAACGCGACAGGACTAGGCATGCTTGCAGGTGTTCCAAGAAGCTGTCCTGTGGTCACCTCTGCTGTGTCCCCCTTCCACCGGGCTCTGGGGACCCTGGGGGGTGCTTCTTTGGTCCCTTGGCCTCTGAGGCAGACAAGTGTGAACAAGCACGTGTACACAGGCCTCAGTGAATTCACCAGGAAATGGGCTGGAACACTGGGGCAAGGACAGCCAGCACTCTCAGCTGGCTGTTCCTCTCAGCTTGAGGAACAAAGGCTGGGGTCCCGGATCCAGGCTGACCAGCACAGGACAGCAGCGCCAGGACAGTGCGGTTCTGCAGTGAATGCTTGCTCTAGTTTAGGCATGGTTTGGTTGTGCCAAAGGTTCAGGTGTCAGGAGCTTCCTCCCCATTTTAGCAGGGTTAGGAGATTGTGGAAGCTTTCAGGGGTGAGGCTTGTGGGTGTTTGTTTTTATTTTTGTTTTAAGAAATCCATGTGCTTTTTTTGTTTTTTGGTTTTTTTTTTTTTTTTTTTTTTGGTAGTACTGGGGATTGAACTCAGGGGCATTCTACCTCCGAGATATACCCCCAGTCCTATTTTTTATTCTTTATTTTGAAACAGGGTCTCCCTAAGTTGCAGAGTGCCTCACTAGGTAGCTGAGGCTGGCCACAAACCTGGATCTTCCAATTTCAGCCTCCCAAATGCTGGGATTACAAACGTGTGCTGCCACAGCCAGTTAAATCCATGGTTTGTACTACACAGTAGACCAACCACATCTTCCATGTAGTTTCTATGAACATCTTGATAATGACAGTAGTCCTCTTCATACACAGATATATTTTCCAGCACTCACAGTGGTTGCCTGGCACCCTGGAGTACACTCAACTCTATTTTCCTCTGTACACACACTCCTACGATAATGTACAATTTATAAATCATGCACCTTTCAAGATTAATGGCAATGACTAATAATAATAAAAACAGAACGGTTATAAACACACTGTGTAACAAACGTTCCTTAAAGCATGAATTCTTTATTTCCGGAGTTCCCCCCTTGGATGTTTTTGGACTGCAGCTGACTGCGGGTAAGTCCAACTGGAGACTGCGTGCAAGGTGGATCAGGGAAGAGGAGAGCACCCGCCGTGGCTGAGAGATGAGCCTGCAGTTAGAGTAACCAGGCTGCAGACTTCTCCTCTGACATCGTGACTTTGTGACTTTGCTACCTCGCTTCCCAGTACCACCTCTTCCTGCTCTGTCAAGCAGGAGCCATGATACTGTGGATCCAGCACAGGATCGGCGACTGTGTCCGTGACCTCAGCAGAGAATGTGGCACCACAGCCTCTGATCCCGTCCAATCTTATCACCGCTGCTGCCGACACTAACTCCTGAAGCCTCAGACTCTGAGCAGGTCTCCCGCTGTTGGAGGCGCCGGGGAATGAGTGTGCGGGGGTCAGTGTGAGAGCAGGACCTGACCTCCTGGACTCCGGTCTGGATCACGTCCATCATCTCAACCTCTGAACCTCAGCTCCTCCTGCCTGTCCCGGGCCTGGCAGAATGTGACAGTCCTCCAGGTGTGGAATCTCAGCACCCCCGGCTAGTCCCTTCCTCCACACTGCAGGGTCACACAGAGGATTGAGTCTGATCATTACACTGCTTTGTCAAGATGACATGGAATCTATCTTCATAAACAGCCATGAGGTTGGGTTGAACACACCCCATTGCAGATAGATTATCTGTTACATCTGTTTCATATGATAGACAATATTTTACAACCCAAGGAGGCATGGAATTTGCAGTTGCTGGGAAATGAGAGGCACTCCTTTTTCAGTACCCCTCACCGCTTGGCTCTTTGGTGTTCTTTCTCTAATGATGGCTGTAATGACACAGTCGCTGCAGAGACCGGCTCAGGCTCCTGAAGTTCAGCTCCAGGTCTTTAGGTGTGCACACCTCTTCCAGGCTCGGGGAGGGTCCCAGCAATAATGCACTTGTAGATTTTATATAGTTTTTCTTAAAAGGAAACATCTAGCCAGGTGTGGTGGTACATGCTTGTAATCCCAGTACTTGGGAGGCTGAGACAGGAGTATCAGAGGTTCAAGGACAGCCTCAGCAATTTAGTGAGGCTCTCAGCAACTTAGTGAGACCTTGTTCCAAAATAAACAGGGCTGGAGGTATAGTTCAGAGGTAGAATGCTTCTGAGTTCAATCCTCAGTACCACAAAAAATAAAATAATAATAGTTAATTAATTTAAAGGGAGTCTTGAAAATTGTATTAGCTGACAATTCTGCAAAATTTGGATCTGCCCCTACAAATTTACCATATTTCTGAATTTTGCAAGTGAGAAGAAAGGAAAACAATGTAATAAAGACCAACCTAGAAATGCTAAAAAGAAAAACAAGTAAAACTTACATATGACTGAGGTTACAGTGTAACTTGTGCAGGCTGTAGGAAAATTGTGTGTGTGTGTGTGTCTGAATGTGTGTGTGTGTGTGTGTGTGTGTGTGTGTGTGTGTGTGTTGGGGGGAGATTGAGCCTAGGGGTGTTCTACCTCTGAGCTACACTCCCAGCCCTATTTTATCTTTTATTTTGAAATAGGGTCTCCCTCAGTTGCTGAGGGCCTCACTAAGTTGCTGTGGCTAGCCATCAACCTGTGATCCTCCTGTCTCAGCCTCCCAAGTACTGGCATTGCAGGTGTGCACCACTATACCTGACTTCTGGATCATTTTTTAAAAAGAGACTTTCGCTTATCATACCCATTAGAAATACATAAAATGCACACAGATTTCTTAGGGTTTTTTTTGACACCTTATTTTCCTCAAAGTGTTTTTTTTATAATTATTATTATTCACCTAACCCTTTATGTGTAATGTCCTGTGATAGGGGATGAATCTAGTCTTCTGGACAAGTCACACAGCTGTGGTTTAAGGCAGACATGCATATGCATGCATTCTCTTAGAAAAACAATGCTAGCCCACATAAAGCCCTGGGAAAATCTGGAAAACAGAAAAAGAAGGCAAAAAGGAAAACTAGAACTCTGAATTCTTAGGATTTTCTCTAGGTAACTTTACCAGCAACCTGCTGAAAATTCCTTTTCTGTTAATTTTTTTCATGGAATTTTTGTTAATTTCACTTTCAGGGTTTAAACTTATCCCTACCTGGGGATTTCTCATCGGCTTTGTACTTACACTAAATGTAGTCGAATGATTACTCTGAAGCATTTCATACTAACTAGCCGAAAAGAAAATAATGCTTCTGAAAGTTTTAGCCTTCTCTTAATAACCAGATATTAAAATAATACTGAAGCCCAGGAAGTATATTATCAGCTAATAATCTAGTTGTCAAATAACCAATGATCAGAAAAGATCACTAGGGTTCTTGGGAATCACTCACGATCTAATTGCCTATTTTAATGCTCATTAAATTGTGTAATTCCAATTATATGCTGTTGTATTTGACTACTATGATTTTTTTTACTTAAAAAAAGAAGAATACACAATTAATCAAGTCTTCTTTTGGGGCCACAGAATAATTTGAGCAGGAGATGTTCATCCCCGCTTTAAAATTAGCGTCAAAAATAGTTATATTATGCAAATATTCTGCAATCATATTTTCCCTTTCATGGGCATGGAAATTCACATTTGAGCCTTATAATTAAATTAACACATCAAGGGAATCGTGCATGAAATCAGTGTTTCAAGATAAAGAGGGGGTGATGTAAGGAGGAAGGCTAGTGTCAGGATGCCCAGAAGTTGTAGCTGAACTGCTGCCTTTGCACTCCCTTGATGCCGCAAGGATAACCGGTCACTTTACACTTCCAAGACTGCGTAACAACCCCACATACCGAGGGCCACTCTGGCCGCAGATGCGTCGTAATTGATCCAGAAGGACACCCACGAGAGGATGGTGATCAGGATAGAGGGCATGTACGTCTGCAGAATGAAGTAGCCGATGTTCCTCTTCAGCCGGAAACTCAGGGAGAGTCGAGGGTAGGCACCTGCGGGGAGCAGACAGGGTCTTACACAGGAGAAAAGAGTCTGCTCTGACTTCTGCAGGTCAACAACATGCACGTAAAAAGCCCAGGAACCAACCGAGGGCCAGTCCACAACCGCGTGGCTTGCTTCTGCCTGCCTGGTTAGGTATTTATAGAAGGCTTGAGAGGGGAGTGTATTTCAGTCTATTTATAAGATAATGAAGAGGATCTTCTAAGTCCAAACGCTCAAAGGAGGATGGCCCTCGGGAAAACTCTGGGGAGATTCTT
The DNA here is from genome assembly GCA_004027655.1 of Graphiurus murinus. Taxonomy (NCBI): domain Eukaryota; kingdom Metazoa; phylum Chordata; class Mammalia; order Rodentia; family Gliridae; genus Graphiurus; species Graphiurus murinus. The sequence goes on from PVLC010011225.1 coordinate 38,555, forward strand.
TTTTAACCTAGAATACAGAATAATGCTAACTAAATATCTTGCATGTTTTCCACTGGTGACTGTTCCCTTCTTACGCATTGCAGACAAGGGAATAAAGGCCTTTACCCGTGGTCATCCCCTTGGTCGGTCCAGAGGACCCCGAATGCCTGTGTGGGAGGCCCTGGCTGACTCTAGACCAGTTGGCACAGCTCAAGGGGAGGACTGCAGGGGCCCAGAAGCAAGTCCAGTCCCCTGGAGAACAGCAGTGTACGCCAAGATGCTCTGCTTGGGCCACAGAAAAGAACTAAGGAGAGCTTCAGAGAAACACCTGTTTCTTTGTGTGTGTGTGTGTGTGTGTGTGTGTGTGTGTGTGTACACGCGTGCATGCAGTGCCGGGGAAGGAACCCAGGGCTTCACAAATGCAAGGCAAGCGCTGCACTGCCGAGCTACAACCCCAGCTGCTGTCTAGTGTCTTCTGTGCAGACTTGAGTGGTAACTCTCAGAAGTATATGTCCCACTTGGAATCCTACCCCGGCGGCGATTATGGAGTGAGAACACAGCCCGTGCAGGATGCCACGTGCACAGGTAGAGCTGTCCTTTGTGTTTCCTTTTGGTTTTCAAGAGGAAAGCACGTGCAGTCTCCAGTCTATCCTCAGTTCTAATCCTCTCTGCTCCTCCTGAGGCTTCTAATGAAGCTGCTGCTTGGAGTTCTGCCCTTGAAAACTCAACAGCCTTCTACTAGTATCAGCTTCTTCCATTCCACCCACCCCGCCTTCTCTCCCTCCTTCTCTTCTTCCCTCCCTTTATGGATGGCTCACTCTTTCTGCGATTTCCTGTACCCTAAGCTTCAGGAGATCCTGCCTTTCTTTGCTTCTTCTCCAAGACTGATGGGCTGCCATCCTCCTGCCCCCAATACATGCGTTTCCCATGATTCCATGTCCCTCTCTAGGTTTGTTCCTGGTTCTTTTCATTAGCAATCTGCTTCACTCATATGACTCTTACCTTCATGTAGAGGAGGATCAGTTTTATCCCCTGATTCCCTACTTTGCTTTCGACCATGTTTCCAGCCAGAATTACATAGCCGGAGGGAAACTCACCAAATGCTGTGTGCGTGTATATTTCCATCACTCAGAACTTCACTATGATATAAAATTACAATGCACCAATAAAAGTATATTTTAAAAAGAGAAGAGAAATCATCTAGCAAACCCAGTATTTAAAGTCTGGCAATTTGGGAAATTTCTTCTTCTCATGTGTGTGTGTGTACACACGTGTGTGTGTGTGTGTGTGTGTGTGTGCGCGCACATGTGCGTGTGTGTGTATGTGTGTGTGTGTGTGTGTGTGTAATTTCTTTTGCAGGGCTCTGATCAAAGGCATATATCATAGTGTCATCACAAAATAAATTTATCCGTTGTTGTCACACATGATATGTAAACACAATTTAAAATCCTTCCCAATTTCCCATCAAATATACACACATGAAATCTACAGTTATAAATATAAATTCCTGAATGCTGTCAATTTAGGTGATTTCCATTTTTATAAAACCATAAATATCTTTGAGCAGAGCTCTTTTGCTATCTTTAGACTCATTTGCTTAGAATGAGTATACCCAAAGATGAATTGCCAGGCCAATGTTTAAGTCTTGATACATACCATCAAATTTTGTTGCAGAAGAGTCATCCAGATGTACCTAGCCACTATCAGCCCATTAGAAAAGCATATCTTGCCTTACAAATAAAGTAATATTGTATGTCTTTAACTTTTGCTAATTCTCATGAGAAATAAATGTCATTTGATTACTTTAACTGAATATTTCCTATATGTTTGTGTGTCCTCTGCATTTAATCTTGTGAATTATCTCAGAATTATTTCACTTTTTTCTAATTTCTTTTTCCTCTTCTGTTATTACCTTTTGATTTCATTTTAGTCCTTTTCTTTTGTGGGGGGTGGATAACGGGATGGAATCTAAGGGCATTCTACCTCAGAATTACATTCCCAGCCCTATTTTATTTTTATTTTGAAACAGGTGACTACACAGTCACATGGCTTAGTTATGTGGTTTATCCTCTTTAAAAAGAGACTATTCATCCAATTAAAAAAAAAAACCCTCAAGAATTTCTGGGAATTCACCAAGATACATCACATAGAACTTAGAATTAAGAAAATATACCATTTTCTTCTGTATTTGCTTAGCAAACACATTCTGTTTGTTCCAAGTGAAATGCCGCTCCAGCAACATGTAGAGGCGTTCAGCACGGGCCACGCTCATCCTGCCCTGAGGTGGGGAACGTGGGCAGAGCAAGTCACAGGATGAATGAAAGCTCCGCCCATGCTCCCAACTCCTCTCACTCCACAGAGGAGGGACAAACACAAAATTGCCGGGAAAAGCTGAGGTGTGTGCTATGCTGAAGACACAAACACTGGTAGAATGACTGGTTTAGGAAAAGTTTCACCTCTGCCGACTGAGATGGGCATGGATGGGGATTATTTCTTCAGGCAGGGAGGGAGGGAGGGAAGAGGATTTTCAAGGTAAAGGATTCTGCAGAGCTGTGAGATGCCCAGAGAGAGACAGACAGACCTCATACATGAGAATTATAAGAGACAATAGAGCTGTTCTTCTAGGCAAAGGCTTTGGCCATGTGATATGCATCTTTTTAGTTGGTTCTGATTGAAAAAGTGCTGACGCTGGCAAGATGGAATGCCATGATATGCCCTGTATCCATGGGAAAGACTCCCAAGTGGTCATGGCTGGTGGCTAATCATTTGCAATTGAGAAGTATGAGTGGGCCATGCAGAGACACACCCTTCAAGATAGCACCAGAAGCCCCATGGTTACTACAGAAGTGAACAGAAGCCCCACAGCCTGTTTGTCGGCACAGACGTGGCTGAGACCCCGAGTAAGTGCTGAGCTGCCAGGCAGAGACACAGCCCGGAACATAAATAATGAGTGTGTCTCCCCAAGTCAGGGACTCCTCAGCAGAACTAGCCGGGAAGATACTGATCTCAACCCTTTCTCCCAGGACGCATTACAAGTTACGTCAAAAACTAGATCTCCAATCCAGACTAAATGTGTATCACACTCTAGGCATTAATACTTTTGAAGAACTTATTTAAAATGTGCACATATGCCTGGAGCATGGGTGCATGCCTGTAATACCAGTACTTGGGAGGTTAAGACAGGAGAACTGCAGGTTCAAGGCCAGCCTCTGTAACTTAGTGAGGCCCTCGGCAACTTAGCAAGGCCCTGTTTCAGTGATTCTCAGAGGAAAAATAACCCTGCATTCAACCCCTAGTACAACAACAACAACTAAGTGGTGTGCACATTCAGTATTGGGCTGGTTCTGTGGACCCCTGAGAACCAGTCTCATGTATCCATGAAGTAACAAGCTGATATCTCAGTGAGGCCTGCAGAGATGACCTACATCCACGTGCTCCTCCCCAGTTAAGGTGGCTGCTGCAGGGGTTCCTCATGGACTAAGAAGCGCTCAGTGCCACTCTGGGGTCCTTTAACATGTTGTCCTAGTCATTTATAATCTACCCTTCATAATACAGCCTAAAATTTAAAAGAGTGCTACTGATTCTCTTATTGCTGTTACTGATCACCTTACTATCTATATGTTGAAAAAAAAATCTATGAAGGAAAGGACATATATGAAATAGAAGAGAGAGAGAGAGAGAGAGAGAGAGAGAGAGAGAGAGAGAGAGGAAGAAGAAGAAGAAGAAGAAGAAGAAGAGAGAAGGAAGGAAGGAGAGAGAGAGAGAAGAAAGAGCGAGGATAGAGAGGGAGAGAGAGAGCGAGAGAGAGCAAGCAGACTTAGAGCTCAAGACACATCTCAAAGAGGCAATATGTGTCCTTCTGTTATTATTAGATATGAAGTGTTCCCCAAAGAGCTGGTGTAATTGAGTCTTGAGGGTTGTAATCCCCGCAGTGGATAAATCCATTGTAATGGATTTTTCTGGGGTGTTTCCTGGGCTGGTTGGGTGTAGCTGGAGAAAGTGGGTCCCTGGGTGTGCAGTCTTGGGGATTCTATTTGGTTCCTCTTCCCCTGTATATGCACTCGTTTCTCTCTCTCTCTCTCTCTCTCTCTCTCTCTCTCTCTCTCTCTCTCTCTCTCCTTGCTCTCCCTTCTTTCTCTCCTCCTCCTCCTTCTCCTTCTTCTCACCCCCTCACTTCTGGCCTCCATGATGTGAGGCGCACAGCCCTCTTTCGTCCTCCCACCGCCATGCCCTGAGATCCCTGCCCTCACATGGACTAGACCCAAAACTGTAAGAAAATAAATCTTCTTTCTTCTAAGTTATCTGGTCAGTATTTTAGATTATAGCTGCAGGAATGCTGGCTGATAAAACTTCTGATCTGCACAGCAAAGGCGAGGGGGATAAACCATGTGATGCTACAGCAAAGAACAGGGGTGTTTGAATGATCCAGCCTCTTAGCGTATTTGGGATATTACTCTTTGGATTGCTGGCCATACTCTTAGACCCTGGGTTCCCTTGTCTGGAAAACCAGGGCAACAATATAATGAGTGATAAGAGAAAAATAGATAAGATAAAACTTATCAAAATTTAAAACTCATTTGTTGCAAAAATACCATCAAGAAAATGAAAAGACAACTGGAAGGATTGAGAGAAAATGTTTTCAGATCACGTATCTGAGAAGGAACTTATATCTAGAACATGTAAGTGACACTTACTAGAAAGACACATTGGAAAACAGGGAATGGTTTTGAAGAGATGATTTTCCAAAGAAGATGGACAAATAGCCGATAAGCCCATGAAAAGATGCCAGATGTCATTATTCATTAGGGAAAGGCAAATTGAAACCACTATGACATGACTTTTATGTCCAGTAAGATAGCTACAGTAAAAAAAAAAAACAGGTGAGTGTTGGTGAAGATATAACGACAGAAGAACCCTCATGTACTGCTGTTGGGAATGTAAAGTGGTTCCATCTCTTTGGAAACATTTTGACAGTTCCTCAAGAGATTATCACAGAGAATCAAGGGACCCAGAAATTCCACTCCTGAGTCTATAAGTTCATGCTCTGAGATAATGGAAATATATGCCCACAGTAAAACATGTACACAGATGGATGTTCATAACATCCTTACTCTCAATAGATAAAACATGGAAAACATATAAATGTGTATTAACTGATGTAGGAATAAACAAAAGGGGGCATAGTCATTCAATGGACTACTATTCAGCAATAAAAAGGATTAAAGGGTTAGTGTATACCACAATATGGGTGAACCTTGAAAACAGCATGCTATGTGAAAGAAGCCAATTACAAAGAACTAAATATGCTAATTCCATCTATATGAAATGTATAGAATAGGCAAGTCCACAGAAACAAAGTAAATTAGGGGCTGTCTAGGGTTGGAGAAAGCAGGTTTGGGGAAATGACTGCTCAAGAGGGTACATGGTTTCTTTTCAGAGTGGCAAAACCATACTACCATTGTGGTCATACTTGTATAACTCTAAATATACTAAATATGATTGAATTGTACACTTAAATGGGTAACTGCATGTGGATTATATCTCAATAAATTTGTTGTAAGGAAAAATACCTACTATATGTATATGATTGGGAATTATGTGGCTTAATTCATATTACGTACAAAATATATTATCTGTCTCTCACCCCCCCCAAAAAACCCCATATTCAAAAAAGGAATATTTCTTCTTTCTTTCCTTTTTCTCTCTCATTAGGTACCTTCTTTGCTCAGAATTTCATAGTCAAAGTGTTCTCACCATAGAGCACATTTCCAAATTTTTGCTGGAGGCAAAAATTGAAGACAACTCAACAGGTGATGGTGAATAAATATCATTTTTGTGAAGAAGATGTAGCACAGTAATTGTTTTTTTGGGGGGGTCCATCTTCTGTAGTGAGACCCATGTTGGGAGCTCTTACAAGAAAAGGATTTCATAGCAACCAGTTGAGATTAAATAATCTGTTCTCTGTGTTTCTTGAAACAAAAATCTCAATCTTCCAGCTCAAAGGAAAGTAAAAAATTGGGAGTAAACTTCAGATGTAGCAAAAGCCATGCATCACAAATTTTGCTGCTCTGCAGGACACACATTCAGAACCAGTACAAAAGTCACAGTGTCCCAATCTGGTGAACCAGATGTCCAGAGCCATATTCAAGGGCTCATTGATTGACAGTTGAGTGTATTTGCTGAAATAACTTTAATTCAGTATTTCTTTTAACCTGATCCCTTTACCTGCGTGCACATATTTTCACAGTTTGTTGCCATTGCAAAAAAGACTCCAATCTCCTGACTTTGAGCTTTAAATACTCTCCTCAAAAACACACCGATGCCCGTGCATGTTTGTTTGTATCGCTTTGAACCTTGCAATGCTGTATTATTACAATGCACAAATAAAAGTATTTTAATAAGCACGCTACTCTGGATACATGCTTCCTCTATATAATACTATCAGAAAAATACAGAGCTAAATGATTTCCACTTTCTGAAATGTGACTGTAAAATGGCTCCTAATTTTTTTTTCTTTTTTGCTCTCATGTATCAGTAACAAAAACTAAAAAAAAAGAAATAGATATTAAAACAACTATAAAGTTGTCTGAAAAAATATGGAAAAAAAACCCAAAAACAACGTGTGCTGTTCAGGTATTGTGGAATAGGCCCCCCAGGTCCAACTGTCCCTCAGTATCTGGGGTGGGGGTGGTTTCAGGACCCTCAGAGATATCAAAATCCATGTATATAACATGGTGTGGTATTTGTATAAAGCCTGCACATGCCCTTTGGTCTACTTTATACAATATCTCTAGAATAATTCTAATGACTAATGCTATATAAATAGTTGTTATACTGTAGTTTTTAGGGAATAATTACAGGAACAAATATCTGTACATGTCCAGCATTGATGTAAGTTTTCTCTGAATATTCTGGATTTTTTTTTTTTTGCGGTACTAGGGGTTGAACCCAAGGGCATTCTACCTCCGAGCTACACCTCCAGTCCTATATTTTATTCTTTATTTTGAAACAGGGTCTCAGTAAGTTGGCTAGAGCCTCACTAAGCAGGTGAGACTGGCCACAGACCCAGATCCTCCTGTCTAAGCCTCCCAAGTACTGGGATTACCACGCTTGGCTTTGAATCTTTGGTTGGTTGAATTTAGGGATATAGAATCCCCAGTCAGGGAGGTCGGACTGCATTGGAAATAACTGGATAAAAAGTAAACAAGTTTTGAATCATCTCCTTAGTGCCACAGGAGGGATAACAAACTAGAACAAATCTGTATCAATATTTGGGAGAAAAAAAGAAACTAAGTGAAGAGGAACAGGGAGCTGCAGTTGTTTGGTTTTTTTTTTTTTTTTTTTTTTTTTTTGAGCTGGGAATTGAAGTCAGGGACATTCTACCTCCAAGCTACATCCCTAGTCCTTTTTATTTCGAAGCAGTATCTCACTAAGTTGCTCAGGATCTCTCTAAATTGCTAAGACTGGTCTCAAACCTGTAATCTTCTTATCTTAGTCTCCCAAGCACTAGGATTACAGGCAATTGCCACCATGCCCAGTGGTATCTGCAGTTTTAAAAGAGGAAGATAAGAAGAAAAGTGGAATTCCTGAAAGAATCATGGTACTAGGGGAGAGATCATTGCCAAGAAGGGGAGCCACCTTTAGCCCCTTCTGCTTTGGGTTGGTTGCTATATACACAGCTTTGCTAAAGATCTGTAGAGGTAAACCAGAAGGACTTTGCACACAAAGATGGAATCTGAACTCAGAATTACTCAAACCCCAGAAAGAGGGTAAAGCTCACCCTGGCTGCCTCTTGCTGTCTACCAGAAGTCCACAGAGATCCTCTCTCACAGGCAAGTCAAAACATGTCATGGTCCTCCATTAGTGTGTACATTTTTAATGTACCAATTACAAATAAGTTTTAAAAATCAAATATATTCAGAATTCAAAAAAGGGTATGCCAGAAGGGAATTTTCAGGTGAAGCATGAGGAGAAAATAAATTGCAAAATACAGAAAGGGGGAGCTGCCTCTGTATAGATATGTATCTATATTTAAAGCTTTGAAGAGTGGATTTAGCATATGTGCTATATATGGAATCCATGGAAGTCTGGAATTGGAATTGTAGAAGAGGAGGAGAGAGAAAATGAAGCAAATGTAGTATGTGCGATGACAATGTTTGTGCAATGACAATGTTGACCCAAAACTGCTAAGAGACCATTAGCTAAAGATCCATAAGCCCCAAGAAGAATAATTAAAGAGAAAACCACAATCTGGACATTATAATAATGTCAGCGATTCTAGAGGGGAGAGGAAAAGCAGATTATTTTGAAAGTAGCACCAATTAGGCCTCCACGTGTTTTCTCAGTAGAAACAATTGGAGCCAGAGATAGTGAAACAAGATCTTCATGCACAGAAATAAACAAAATGCCGAGTTGAATTTCTGTCACCAACAAATATGTGCTACGTGAGAAAATGGTACAAGGTCATACCTGTCTATAGATATTTTTAAAAACTAAGCAATTTGTTTCCAGGAGAATCACATTAAAACAAGTATTCTTGAACTCTTCTTCTTTAGACAGAAGAATAACATTCAGAGACAAAGACTTAGCAGATAAAAGGACAAATAAAGTATTATATCTAAGTGAAGTTATTTTATTTAACAATACTGGGGTTTGCAATATACATAATTTATAATTGAGAATGACAATAATATATAAAAGTTAGAAAGAAGAACTGTGGAGTCAAATACACCAAGGGCCTTACATTGGGGAGAGTAAAAATCTCACCTCTGAGAAATTATGAGAATAAGTCCGTTAGCAAGGTGGTTCAAGAAAAATCATCATTTTCTTATAAATAGGCAATAAACAGGAAATTATATTAAAATCATTTATAGTATCAGAAAATATCAAGTGTTTCAAAAAAAAATTCATAAAGATGTATGAGGTTTTTACACAGACAGCCATAAGATGGTATAGAGAAAAATTAAGGACCTATCTACACAGAGAGATAAAATAGTAGTAAACTGGAAAAATTATAATGATGTGGTTTTTCAATAAGTTATTTAATGCAGTCATACTAGAATGCCCAACCATTTATACATGAAAATTAGTGTTCTCTTACACTTCAGATAGAGGTTTAATATGTAGGATATACAAAGAACTCAAGAAAATCGCAACTAAGAAAGCAAATAACCCAATCAAAAAATGGGCAAAGGATCTAAATAGACACTTCACAAAAGAAGAAATACAAATGGCCAATAAATGTATGAGGAAATGTTCCACATCATTGGCAATCAGGGAGATGCAAATCAAAACTACCCTGAGATTTCACCTAACTCCAGTC
>PVLC010011226.1:9586-47889 GCA_004027655.1 Graphiurus murinus
TGTGTGTGTGTGTGTGTGTGTGTGTGTGTGTGTGATGCTGGGGATGGAACCAGGGGAACCCATTCAACCTCTGAGCTACACCCCCAGTCCTTTCTATTTTTTGTTTTTGAAACAAGGTCTTACTTAGGTTGCTGACAGTCTCACTAAGTTGCTGAGGCTGGTCTCAAAACTGCAATTCTTCTGTCTCAACCTCCCAAGTACTGGCATCACAGCTGTGTACCACCAGGCCTTTATTTACCAAGTAACAGAAATGATATACATGAAACCAAAAGCAAATGAATAAATAAAAGTATGAGGACAGGTAAATATACCTCTTAAGAGTCTGGCGGACCAAGCAGGCCAAATGTAAAAAACATACATGAGCGAGGGCGTGGCGGCACGCGCTTATAATCCCAGTGCTTGGGAGGTGAGACAGAAGGATCACACATTTGAGGCCAGCCTCAGCAACTTAGCAATGCCCTTGCCCTTGGCAACTGAGTGAGACTCTGTTTCAAACTAAAAAACAAATAGGGTTGGGGGTGTAGCTTAGAGATACAATGCCCCAGGTTCAGTTCCCAGTACCAGAAAAACAAAACAAAACACACGATATATAAATAAACACAAAACCAGGCTCCATTTAGTATAGCTATAGAAAACTTACACATCCTTTCCTTACATTCGAGACTATTTATAAAAATAGGTTTTTTGGGTGGTAGTAGGAATGGAACCCAGGGGCATTCTACCTCTGAGCTATACCCCCAGCCCTATTTTTTATTCTTTATTTTGAAAGGGGGCCTCACTAAGTAGTTGGGGCTGGCCTCGAATCTCTCAAGTACTGGGATGACAAGCATGCGCTACCACACCCAGCCTAAAAATAGTTTCTAAAGCTCGCCACAAATAAAACCTTAACAGCATTATGTTTTAAAAAGATAATTTACAGATGATATCCTCATATTACAAACTAATAAAATTGTGTCACCAAAAGGTGGTAATGTAACTACTTAAGTTAAACATATTACTTCAAATGAAAAGGAAATGGACCTCAAAGTAACATTCAGAAAATGTTTTATACTCAAATTATTTTGTTATACTAAAATGAAAGTTGAAAATTAGCAATTACTCATTCATATTTAAAAATTAGTGAACTGGCTAAATGGAAAGAATATGAGAATTAATAAAAAATTACACCTGAAGGTTAAAAAATAGAAGAATTGAACGACTGCACAACTGAGTGAACGGCTTGAAAGGGGAAAATAGAGAAATAAAATCAGACTGTGTGCCTGGAAAGACAGAATAAAACCGAAGCGAGAATGCAGAGTCCTGGGGCATTTCCGCTCCCTCGGGCATCCTCATTTCTGTGCTCTCCTCTGGCGCTGTTCTAAGTGCACGATTCCTTGCTGCAGGCCTCATCATGCTCCTGTGCTGTGTGAGTGTCTCAGGACCCCTTGTTCACCCTCTCACCATTGACCCCTCCCCTTCTGACCTCTATGACCTCCACACTTCTGTGTGGCCAACATGTTTGGCTTCCATAAATAAGGAAGAATATATGGTATTTGTCTTTCTGTGCCTACCTTATTTCATTTAACATAATGTGCTCCAGTTCCTTTCATGTTGCTAGAAATGATGGGGCTCCGTCTTTTTCATGGCTGGATAATATTCCATTATGCATGTATATCACATACTAATCCCAGCATCCATTAATGGACATTTTTAGTTGATTTTATATCTTAGCCACTGTATTTAAATAGTGTTCCAATGCATCTTTTTGATATAATGGATTTCATTTATTTTGGGTGTACACCCAACACTAGGACCTTTTATTTTCAGGAACCTTCACACAGTGTCCTGTGATGGCTGTACTAATTTACATTTCTGCCCATGGTGTGTAAGAGCTCCCTCTCTTCACGTCTTTGCTGGCTCTTGTCTTTTGTGTATGTGGATTGGACCCAGGGGGCATGCTACCTTTGAGACACACCCCTAGCCCTATTGTATTTTGAAACAGGCTCTCCCTAGGCTGCTGAGAGTCTCATTAAGTTGCTGAGGCTGGCCTCCAACCTGTGATCCTCCTGCCTCAGCCTCCCAAGTACGCTCAGCTCCTGGTTTGGTTTTGTTTTGATACAGTGATTCTAACTGGGATGAGCTCATAGCTCATTGTGGTTTTGATGATTAGTGATATCGAGCAATTTTCATCTACTTTTGAACAAACCTCTTCAGATCATTTGCCTATTCTTAAATTGGCCTTATGACAAATGCAATTTGAAGATGGACTATGGATTAGACAATTAGTTGTGCCAATGTTAAGTTTCCTGCTTTCCATAATTGTGTTATTATATAAGATGATATATATTTTAGGAAACATATGCTAAGGTATTTATGGAAAAAGGGACGTTGTGTCTCCAAGTTATTCCTCTTCATTTCAGAAACAATATTTGCAGCATGCACATGTACTTACGAACACAGAGAAAACTACTAGGCAAAAAGTACAGGCTAAGGCACTTAGTGAGTCCAGGCAAAGGCTACATGGGAATTTTCTCTAGACTTCTTCCAATTTCTCTATAAATTTGAACTGACAGAAAAACAAAAAGACTTCAAAAATCTTACTTTAAAAATTCCTTATACAATAACAAAAGGCAATGAATGGGAAAGGGCAAAAATATAAGTAGGCAACTGACGAGATATTAAAATAGGAAGAATAGTATAAAATGTGCTTAAAATCTCATTAAATATAAGTAATTTTCATCAAAGGTGAAATTTTAATTGTGCATTTATTATTTAAAGTGATTTATTTAAAAATTCAAATTAAGCCGGGAATGGTGGCACATGCTTGTAATGCCAGCATTTGGGAGGCTGAGACTGGAGGATCCGGGTTGGCGGCCAGCCTCAGCTGCTTAGTGAGGCCCTCCACAACTTAGTGAGAGTCTGTTTCGAAATAAAGAATAAAAAAAATAGGGCTGGGGTTGTAGCTCAGAGTAAGAATGCCCCCAGGTTCCATTCCCAGTACCGCAAAAAAAAAAAAAAAAAAAAAAAAAAAAAATCAAATCATATATCACAAAAAAATTACTACTTTAGGCTTTTTATTTTTTGTGGCACTAGGGATGGAACCTAGGGTCATTCTGTCTCTAGGACACCCCGAGCACTATTTTATATTTTATTCTGAGATGGTTTCTCATAAAGTTGCAGAGGGCTTCATTTAAGTTGCTGAGACTGTCCTCGAACCTGTGATCCTCCTGTCTCAGCCTTCCAAGTACTGGGATTACAAGCGCACACTCCCATGCCCAGCTAGCCATTTTTAAGTGTCCAGTTTCATGGTATTAAGTATGTTCATCTTGTAGTTACACATCACCACCATCCCTATCAAGAATATGTTTACATTGCAAAGCTAAAACTCTGTGCCAATTAACAATAATCTCGCTGTCCTCGAGCCACTGGTAACCACGTTCTACTTTCTGTATCTGTGAATTTGGCTGTTCTAAGCATATCAAATGAATAGACTCATATATTTCTCTTTGTGACAAGTTAATTTCATTTCGCATAAATTACTCAAGATTTATCCATGTGGGGGCAATGTGTCAGAATTTCTTTCCTTTTTAAGACTGGATAATATTCTATTATATGTATATACTATATTTTGTTTAACCATTCATCCATAAATGAATAAATAAACACTTGGGCTTCTACTTTTTAGCTATTGTAAATAATGCTGTTTATACATGACTATACAAATAACCGTTCATGTCTCCATTTCTAATTCTTTTGGGTATGTATCCAGAAATGAAATTGCTGGGTCAGACTGAATTCTTTTTAAATATTTTGAGGAACCACCATATTGATTCCATATGTGCTGTCCATTTTATATTCCTTTCAGCAAAAGAGTTCCAATTTCTCCAATTTATTTCTTTTTCTCCCTCCCTCCTTCCTCCTTCTTTTTCTCCTCCCTTCCTTCTCTTCCCTACCTCCCTCATATAGTCACCCTCCTGGGTATGAAGTGTGTCTCACTGTGGTCTTGATTTGCATTTCCCTAATGACTGGTGGTGGCAGCCATCTTTGCATGTGCCTATTGGCTATCTGTAGATTTTCTTAGGAGAAATGTCTACTAGAGTAGCTTGTCCAGTTTTTAATTGAGTTTTGCTATTGTTCAATTTCAAATTATCTCTATTAACATATCTCTGGACATTAGTTCCTCATCAAATATGTGATTTGAGAATGTTACTCCCATTGCATGGGTTGCCTTTCGACTCTGTTGATGGGCAAGAGTCTTCGATGAGCAAGAGTTTTTAATTTTGATGAAGTCTAATTTGTTTGTATTTTTCCTTTTGACTGTGTCAATACAATCACTGCCAAACCCAATGTTACGAATGTTTCCTCCTCAGAGTTTTATAGGTTAGTTTTGACTTGTAGGTATTTGATCCATTTTGAATTAATTTTTGTATAGGTAAGGGTCCAACAACTTCATTCTTCACATGTAAATACCTAATTTTCCCAGAACTTCGTGCTGTAAAGACTGCCTTTCCTTCATGGGTGAAAAGACTTTGCTCTCTGGATCCTTACTCAAGCCACTGGTCCAAGTTTCTGTCTTTCTGCTAAAACCATACTGACTTGATTATTGCTGCTTTGTCATAAGTTTTCAAAGTATTAAGTGTGTCCTCCTCCTCCTTCTTCTTCTTCTTCTTCTTCTTCTTCTTCTTCTTCTTCTTCTTCTTTTTCTGTGTGTATGGTACTGGGGATTAAACCCAGGGGCATTCTGCCTCTGAGCTATACACCAGCCCTATTTTATTCTTTATTCTGAAACAGGGTCTCACTAAGTTGCCAAGGACCTCACTAAGTAGCTGAGGCTGACTGTAAACCTGTGATCTTCCTGTCTCAGCCTTCCAAGTACTGGGCTTACAAGCCTGCATGACCACACCCAGCAGTGTGTAGTGGTCAACACACTTTCTTCCTTTTCAAGTACTTTGTACTTTTTTCTTTTTGATGACTGTAGTTCCTTTTGGTTCCATATGGTTTTTAGAATGGACTTTTCTATTTCTATATAAAATCTTTGAAATTGTTATAAGGATTGTACTAAATTTTTAGGTCATTTTGGGTAGTATTGATATCTGAACAAGATTGTTTAATGTTTTTGGTATTTTTAATCCATGTAAAGTCTAGTAGCTGACTAAGATGCTAAGAAATAGACCTTTCATGTATTTACTAGCAGAACTATTAAGTATAATCATTTTGGAAAGTATTTTACAATATTTATTCAAATTAAAAGTACATATACTCCTATGGAGTCCTCTTTGCCCTCTGAAATCTCCTGAGCAGTCTCTACCATTCCCCCTTTCTATCAGCCATTCTGGCCCTTCCAACTTTCTCTCACAAACCATCTCCAAAAATTTAAAAAACACATGGTCAGACTTAGATGCAGCAGTGACCCCATGTCTCTAATAATAATTTCTGTTTCAGTTGGCATTCTTATTGCTGTCATCCAAAACACCTGGCCACACAATTTAGAGGAAGGAATATTATTTGCTCACAGTTCTGGAGATTTCAGAATCCATGTCAGGCTGGCTCTGAGGAGCTCAGAGCATGGCAGTGAGAAACAGAGAGAAGAGAGAAAATCTCTGCTCTCACATCATGGAGGCCAGAAGCGAGAAAAAAAGAGAGCAAGCGAGGGGTTTCCACAGTCCTTAGTGCCACACCCCCAGGGACTCACCTCCTCCAGTCATACCCCATTTGCCTAAATTACCACCTAGTAAATCCATTACAATGGATTTATTCACTGATGAAATTATAACCCTCATGACTTAATTATATCAACTCTGACCATTAATATATGAGCTCTTTAAGGACATTCTATATCCAAATAGTGATATATATCCTTATTGCAACAATCCTATTTATATACAGAAATATAAATATATGTACACTGATATACTGATATTTATTTTAGTTGAATAAGTTATGACATTTATATTTTAGAATATCAGGTAGCAAATTAAGACTGTGAGAGATGAAAGAAGTCTCTCATTTTACCTTGGTTGGAAGTCAAATGGATCTATGCATATAATCCTATTATTGTATAGAACCACAAAAACTCTCTATATACACAAATTTATAGGGAAAATATGCTTGGCTCATTATGTTGGTTGTTTAGTCAAAGGGGCACACAGGTAGGAGGATATTGATAAACAGAGACAATGGGAATATACAATGAATTCTTATTTCATATATCTGTATTGCAGTGATTGCAGTGGTTCTTTTACCTCGATAGCCAGGACTTTTATCAGAAGACTTCTTAAAAGACAGTGTATCTGGAAGTTCAATAGACTTGTGCCTTATAGCTACAGCTTTAGGCTGCCCTAAAAAGAGAGAGAGAGAGAGAGAGAGAGAGAGAGGCAGTGCTATTCAGTTATACTAGCAATTAAAAAGTTTAAAAAGTTAAAAAAAATCCTAGTCCATTTCTAAAGTGCAGCTTCTATGTAATTTTTAAAAAATAATTTAGATAAAGCATATTTATTTATCTATTTATTTACTTATTTATTTTTGTGGTACCAGGGGTTGAACCCAGGGGCATTCTACCTCCAAGTTACACCCCCAGACCTATTTTATTTTGGAACAAGTTCTTCCTAGGTTGATAAAAGTCTCATTACTTGCTTAGGCTGTCCTCAAACCTGCAATCGTACTGTCTCAGCCTCCCACGTACTGGGATTACAAATGTATGCCACCACACCCAACTACATAAAGCACCTTCACTACCACATATATTTTCTGATTTTTCCCTGCCTGGTAGGTGATATTTATAAAATTATATTGTGAATAAAAGTCAAGAAAGAGAAAGAAGAGAAATACCATATATACAAATGTCAGAGAAAGAGTTAGGGATAGCAAAGAGAGTGGGATAGCAAACAAACATAAGGACCATAAATAATTAAATAATAAATCCTCAGATGAAGTTTTATCTCTACATAAAATATAATATCTTCATTTTTTAAAAAAAGAAGTTTACATTTCTAATGAAAAATTTAGTGCAAGAATGGAGGGAGAGATGCTAAGAAATCCTACTGTAAACTTACACATTATACACACTGTTAATAAACTATAATAAAAATAGTTTCAATATCTGTTGACTTGCATAAGAATGCTGAAATAAAAAGCAGAATGTGGACCATTTAGCTCACACATTTTCTCAAAGTGAGTGGACACATTTACATTAATGTGATGAAATATAATAATGTATTTCTGGCACAAAAATGAAACATAAATTCTTCCATTCATTAAAGTGAGCGCTTGAGAAATGTATGCCTGACATTCTTTTTAGAATAAAAATCTTGATGCTTTGATAGAAAATAAGAAATGTATGCTACTATCACTTCCAGTCAATCCACAAAAGACTATTATTTCTCTCTATGGAATAAAAACGTCAGTAGTGTATTATTCAGACCATTTGTTAATTCTTTTGTTCCTCCTATTTGCTGTTTCTTTAGGCAATATTATTGCTTATAAATAATTCTTACAGAAAAGACTTTGACTTAGAAGAGGAAACCCAATTTATAGGTAAAAGTAAGAACCACACTAGTGAAAAGCAGGATTGCTGGTGATATGAAGCAGCAGATGAGCTCCAAATTAGTTATGTCTGTCAAAAATGTGCTAAAAGATCACAGATCACTTTGAGAAACTATGAAAAGCCAGAACTAACAGCCAATGAAAACTCCCATCTCCGTCCTGGTCTATCCTGTGGACAGTTTTCCATCTACTGAAGCTGAGGAATTTGCTGGTTGTTTTAAACTAAACTTCACCATCAAACATAGTTTCTGATAATTTTTCTTCTAGCGTATTGGGGCAGAAATGGATTTCACGGTCTTTGATGTACTTGCCTCTCCTTTCCCAGATGCTGGTGCAACCTCCTCCAACTGTTGCTGCTCAGAACTCTAACCCCCTCCTTTTAGAGTGCCAGTAGTAAAAGGAAATGGAATAAAAGCAATGGCTCACCCAACCTCCTTCATTCCCTGCTTTTTCTTTTTTCTTTTTTACTTAGAATCTTTATAGATAGAACATGGCATATATATTTCTTTTAGGTAGTAGAGCACATACTATATCAAAGAAAAATGATCCACATTAAAAAAGTTCAATTATAATATCAAATGATATTGTATAATGCCTCTAGAGCAGCTGAGAAATGGGTCTGTAACTTAGTTCTTAGATATCAATAGAATTAGATGGCTGAGGAGATGGTTGTTAAGTGAGAGGCAAAACTTTCCTTCCCACCTCATCTCAGGTCTCAAGTTGAGTCTTCCCATAGCATACTCACTAAGACTGGACACAAGAGGGACATATAAGAACAAGGAAGTGGATTATACGATGACGTTATGTCAGTCATCCACAGGAACTATAATAGAAGTGGAGTTCCAATTTAGTCATTCTAGAGAAGGAAGAGAAGTACAGGGGCACTACTCATCCACTGACAAGGAATACATTAGTTAGATGAACTTGATTCAGAGTATTTTCACTTATGTCTTGCTAAACTACATTGTATGACTAAAGCTAATACAACTTGGTTACTTGTATGCAATCAGAGCTCTTCTTAAAAATTACATTATACACAAAATATTAAACAATCACCTGAAGGGAGTTTATTCTGCAAAGGGAGTGGGAGGGCTTTGGTAATGCTTGACCTCGTCTTAGATGACTTGCGAAATTCTTGCTTAGGTTCAGGCTCATAGAGAGAAACATCTTCCTGGCTTTCCACTGGAAAATTACAGAAAATACGTTAGCTGTGAAATGGATTACAATTGTTTAAAATACTCACACGGTAAGTTAATTACCAATATAAATGAAATGTAGTCGGGCATGGTGGTGCACACTTGTAATCCCAGTACTTGGGAGACTGAAACCAGAGGATTTGGGTTCACAGCCAGCCTCAGCTTCTTAGTGAGGCCCACAACTTAGTGAGACTTTGTTTCAAAAATAAAGAATTAAAAATAAATAAAGAATTAAATAATTAAAAATAGGGCAGGGGATATAGCCTGGAGGCAGAATGCCCCTGGGTTCAATCCCCAGTATTGCAAAATATATATATGTGTGTGTGTGTGTGTGTGTGTGTGTGTGTGTGTGTGTGTGTCTGTGTGTGTGTATAAATGAAAATTATATAAATGAAATGTAAATAACTGAAATTTGAGGGGACAATAAAGACATACATTTAGAAGGATAGTTTTAGAGATCAGAACTAGGTATAAGAAGCCAGTAACAAAGACCACGTATTGTAAGATTCCATTCATATGAAGTCCGATATAGGTAACATTATAAAAACAACGGCGGTGGTGGTTACCGAAGCCTGGGGGATATGGACCTTGGAGGATAATGGCCAGGGAGTTACTGGCTGTAATCTTTAGGTGCCACAGGTGTTCTAAAGCTGATGGTGGCAATTGATAGTTTTGTGCATACGCCAAAAGCCACTGAATTTTACATTTCAAATGAGTGAAATGTAGAGTTTGTGCATTATATATTGATAAAGTTACTTTAAAAGGTTAACTCATTCTGACCCCTTATCCCAGATGTGAGGCACCTATAAAAAATTCAAATTGAAGCCGGGCGTGGTGGCGCACGCTTGTAATCCCAGCATTCGGGAGGCTGAGACCGGAGGATCCGGGTTCGCGGCCAGCCTCAGCTACCTAGTGAGGCACTCCGCAACTTAGTGAGACTCGGTTTCAAAATAAAGAATAAAAAATGGGGCTGGGCGTATAGCTCAGAGGTAGAATGCCCCTGAGTTCAATCCCCAGTACCGCCAAAAAAAAAAAAAAAAATTCAAATTGAGCAACAAATATATCATGGTAACTTTTAAAATTAATATTATGTTTTTAGAACTTCTGTTCTTCTCAGAAAGATCACAAGAGGAATGATTAGAGCACTTGAAAAATATTAATATTATGAAATATATGTATGGGAATACATATATATAAGCTCTGGATTGGATTATGGTTTCCAACCTCTTTTAATGCACCTGTGTCAATTGCATTGAAATACTTGCAGAATTGAAACCTTGGGATTTAATGGGTTAACATGTGAGTTCTCATGGGAAACAACAAAGAGCAGGGCTGGGATTTACTTTAGCAGCACAGAGCTGGGCTAGCATTTGGGAGACCTTGGGTTTGATCCCTAACATAGCAAAATCAAAAACAAAACAATAAAGGCCAGAAGACAGAGGGATGATATATTCAAAGTGCTGAGAGCAAAATCTGACAACAGTTAAAGAATTCTAACTGTCTTTTGAAAATAAATATGAAAAAATCCCAGATGACAATGGAGAAATGTCATTTTAGCAGATCTGCCTTACATGAAATAGTAAATTCTATGTTACTATTTGAAAAAGAAAAAGAAAAACACCAGATGGTAACTCAAATACAATAAAGAGCTCCTTAAAGATAGTTGCACTTGAGCCGGGCGTGGTGGCGCACGCTTGTAATCCCAGTACTTGGGAGGCTGAGACCGGAGGATCTGGGTTCGCGGCCAGCCTCAGCTACCTAGTGAGGCACTCCGCAACTTAGTGAGACCCTGTTTCTAAATAAAGAATAAAAAATAGGGCTGGGGGTGTAGCTCGGAGGTAGAATGCCCCTGAGTTCAATCCCCAGTACCACAAAAAGAAAAAAAAAAAAAAAAAGATAGTTGCATTGATGAATGTGAAGGACTTAATTAATATTCTTTACTCTGTCTGTGACAGGTCTAAGAGAAAACTTCATAATCTGCATTACTGGACATATAAAACAACAATCCAAAAGCTCAACTAAAAATTTCTCATTTTCAGTTATATAACAAAGCGGGAAAGTGCTTGCGCAGTGGTCACAAGGCCCGGGGCCCCTCCCAGGACGAGGCAGGGCAGGGGGAACACAGGACATGTCAGAAGGGTGTGAAGAAATAGGACCTTCATGCCTGGCTGCTGGTGGGAATGTAAAATGGCAGAACCACTTTGGAAAATAGTTTGTCATTTAAAAGAATACTTACACATAAGCTACCATACAACCAGCAACTGCACTCCTAGTATCCAGCCAAGAGACACAAAAACAGACCTCCTCACAAAGACTTCCATGTGAATATTCAGAGCAGCATTAGTACAGCCAAAAAGTGAGATCAGCCCAATGTCCACCAACTTGTCAATGGATGGAAAATATATGCAAAAGGATGTGCAGCAATAAAAAGGGAAGAAGATAGAGACACACTGTGATATGGATGAACATAAAAAAACCATACTAAGTTGTGGAGAACTCGACTGCCCGAGACAGGTTAACATTTGCCTCGGAAAGGTTGAAGGGTCACAGAAAAGTCTGACGGGACCGCTGGACTCGCGGAAGGCAGCCTGTTCCTCCACGGCACACTTTCCCGTGTCTCTTGCTGGGCCAACTCTCAAACATCCTGCTTGTCACAAGTCAGCAGTCTCAGTGCTCACCGTTATTGCGAAGACTTTCTGCAGTTGTTCTGCAGTTAGCCATAACCTCAAGGACTCCCTTGACATCACCTCTCAGCCAAACATTACCTCACGGACTCTGCATGCAAACCTCAACCTCCCCCTTTTGAAAACAATAAAAGCTGTGGGCCAGTGTCCAGCGGGGGGGGGGGGCGGCCTTCCCCTAAGAGTGAGGTCCCCCGGCCTGCCCCTCGCAATCTGCACGCAGTGTCTGGGCCATTCCTTTCCTCTCAGGTGCGCTGGGTGTTACCGACACTACGTAAAAACAGTCACACGCAAAATACCATGAGTTGTATGATTCCATTCCTATGAAATGTCCATATAAGGCAAATCTGGAGATATAAAAAGTAGACTGGTGGTTACCTGGGACTGAGAGTGGGAGCTAACTTAGCGGTACACAGTCACGAGGGATCACACTGGAATGATGGAAGGCTCTAAAATGGAATCAAGGTGATGACTGCAGACCTAGGTAAATTAACTAAAATTATTGATATATACACTTGAAATGCATGGATTTTATGGCATTCAAATTACATCTCAATGAAGTTTGAAAATAATTGTTAATCTGTACCTCTATGAGGAACGCATTTAACAACTAGAGTACAGTGTTTATGCACAGCTGTTTTTATCTTTAGCTTTATAGTTTCCACTTCTTGCACTATTTTGCAATTATTTAGAATAGCTGGAATTTTGATCAAAAAGAAAAAACTGGAGGTATCACATGATTTGACTCAAAATATACTACAAAGCTATATTAATCAGAGGATCATGGTATTATTATAAAAACAGACACAGATGACACATAGATCAAAGAAACAGAATCAAGTGCCCAGAAATACCTCCACCTATCTACAACCAATTGATTGTTGACAAAGGTGCTAAGAACACACATTGGAGATTAAATAATCTGTTCAAAAAATGGTACTGAGAAAATTGCATATCCAGGTGCAGGACAATGAAATTAGACCACTATCTTTTGCCAGTTATAAAAGTTAACTCAAAGTGGATTAAAGACAGAAACGTACAACCTGAAACTACTTAAAACATACGGGAAATGCTTCAGGATACTGGAATTGGCAAGATTTTTTTTTTTTTTGAGAAGACCCCAAAAGCACAGGTAACGAAAGCAAAAATAGACAAATGGAGTTACATCAAACTAAAAAGTCTCTGCATAGTAAAAAAACAAATAAAACAAAAAAAACCAAAACCAAAAATTAATCTTCATAAATAAGAGAAAATCTGGAGAATGGAAGAAAATATTTGCAAACTATACATTTGGCAAGGAATTAATATCCAGAATATATAAGGAACCCACAAAACTCAATAGCCCAAATTAACTCAATTAAAAAATGGGCAATAGGCTTAAATAGACATTTCTCCAAAGAAGATATACAAATGGGCAGTAGGTATGTGAAAAATTGCTCAACGTCATTAATAATTAAGGGAATGAATATCAAAGCCACAATGAGCTAGCAAGAATGGCCATTATCAAAAAGACAAAAGATAACGTGTTTGCAAAGATGTAGAGAAAAGGGAACTCTTGCATGCTATTGCAGGAATGCAATTTAGTATAGCCATTACAGGAAAAAGTATAGAGGTTCCTCAAAAAAACTAAAACTAGGAGTTGGGGTATACCTCAGTGGTAAAGTGGCCTGGGTACAATCCCTAGCACTGCAAAAAAAAAAAAACCCAACCAAACAAACAAACAAACAAGAAAAAATTAAATTAAATTAAAAATAGAACTACCATATGATCCAGCAATCCCATTACTGGGTATATGTCAAGAGGAAATGAATCAGTATGCTGAAGAGACATGTGTCTGCCATGTTTATTGCAGCAATACTCATCATAGCCAAGACATAAACACAAGTGGAGTGACCATTAACTGACCCATAGATGAAGCAATGTGGTGCTTACACACAAGGGATGCTATCCTCTTCAGCTACAGAGGTGAAATCTGGTAATTGGTGAAAATACAGATGGAACTGGAGACGGTTATGTTAGGTGAAATAGGTCAGGCACAGAAAGACAACCACCTCATGATCTCATTCACAGCAGACTCTAAGAAGAGTTGATCTCATAGACGCTTAGAGGAGGGGGAGAAATACAGGGAAAGCAGCACCAGGGGGTAATGAGTTCTAGTTAGACACAAGTAAGAAGCTTGGTATGCTATGTCACAGGAGGGTGACAACGATTATATACTATGCATCTGAAAAAGGTGAAAGGAAAATTCTGAATGTGTCACTGCAAAGAAATGACAAATGTTTAAGGAAACTAATACATTTAGTCTGATTTAAACGTTATATGATATGTACATATATGAAAACTTCACATGGCACTCCATTAGTATGTATTATATTTATGTTTTTATGAATTGGTTGAAAATAAACTTAATTTTTAAAAGTCTAGGACATAGTTATGCAACAAAGGAACATTAACAAATA
This sequence comes from Graphiurus murinus, assembly GCA_004027655.1. Classification (NCBI taxonomy): domain Eukaryota; kingdom Metazoa; phylum Chordata; class Mammalia; order Rodentia; family Gliridae; genus Graphiurus; species Graphiurus murinus. The sequence goes on from PVLC010011226.1 coordinate 23,444, forward strand.
TGGAAGTAAAAATTAAAATAAGGTTGAAGTATCACTGAATAAATCTCAGAAGTGCATAAATAAAACCAAATCAACCTGTTTTGCAGATGGTTATGCATAGAAAAACACCCCTCTTCCCCCCTTAAGTTTGCTGTCCTCAAACCTGGGATCCTTCTGTCTCAGCCTCCCAAGTACTGGGATTATAGGCATGAGCCACTATGCAAGGAAAAATGTTAATTTTAATAGCCCTTTAGGAAAGCAATTTGGTGATATCTTTTAACATTAAAGACCCATGTATTTTTTTTTTTTTTTTTTGCGGTACTGGGGATTGAACTCAGGGGCATTCTACCTCCGAGCTACACCCCCAGCCCTATTTTTTATTCTTTATTTAGAAACAGGGTCTCACTAAGTTTCGGAGTGCCTCACTAGGTACTGAGGCTGGCCGCGAACCTGGATCCTCCAGTCTCAGCCTCCCAAGTACTGGGATTACAAGCGTGCGCCACCACGCCCGGCTTCCCATGTACATTTTAACAAGGAATCACAATCCTGGGCTTTCTTTACCCCAAAAGAACAAATACACCGATAGATAAATATAGATACATTTAGTAGCGGTAAGAAAAATTTAAAAACAAACAAACAAATGAAAGGCAATGCTCTTTCATGAATAATAAAGTATTCTAAACCACGAAATACTGTGCTGTCAGTTAAAAAGATAAAGCTATTCCATTCTCAGACACACAGAGATTTTCCTAAAATATTGTCGAATAAAAACATAAGGTACAAAAAGAGTAAATGAGAAACATACCTCAAAGCTTTTCTAGGTAATTACTTTTAATATCTTACATAAAATATTTTACCTTTCTTGCCAAAGGGTGATAAATTGATCACTTTTGTTGGAAATTTACTTGGCATGCCGTCCTTGTTAAAAGTGGTGTCTTGATGTTGCGTGGACATATCTTTGATTTTTTGTAAACTCACACCTAAAATTAAATTTAAAAACAAAATTCACAAGAATATTCTGACTACTCACCCAGACTCCCCAAACTCTGAGCGTTAGTCTTATTTCTGCATTTATAGTTTTTCTCCCATGTCGTCTTGAGGGACCTCTTGTCTGTCACCTCAACCTCTATAACGTGTTCCCCTTTCTTGTCTTTGCTCTGTGTCCTGTGGCAGCATCTTCCTTGTTTTGACCTTTATCCAACCCCACTTGACTTTGGACTAACGCTTTATTACTATCTTTGGTCTGTAGTAGCCTACACTTAAAAGGATACCTTTAGAAGACTCTTTTTTTTTTTTTTTGTGGTACTGGGGATTGAACTCAGGGGCATTCTACCTCCGAGCTACACCCCCAGCCCTATTTTTTTTTTATTCTTTATTTTGAAACCGAGTCTCACTAAGTTGCAGAGTGCCTCACTAGGTAGCTGAGGCTGGCCACGAACTGGGATCCTCCGGACTCAGCCTCCCAAATGCTGGGATTACAAGCGTGCGCCACCACACCTGGCTCTAGAAGAAGACTTATAGAGAGCAAAGTTTGGTGCATAAGTCACTCATCTCCCATCCCAATTCAATCCATGCTTTATTTTTCTGAAATAAATAAATCTATAGATTGATTTTTTAGAAATCATACTTGTGATAAAAGTAATACATATTATTGCAGAAGAGTTCAACAGAGAATTACAAACCTCATATTCATTAATCATTGGTTAAGATCAGAGTGAAATCAGAGTTTAATCAAAGTCTAACTGCAAACCACTGAGAGGAGAAATTGTTATTGGCACAGTTTATTCAGTTCATTTCAGAAGCGGCGGCTTAAACTAGCAATTCACATTTGTCAGAGAAGGGCAAAAACTGGGAAAATCTATAAGTCACTAAAAATAAAACCCTTAAAACATGTTAGTATGATAGATCCACTTGTCAAATATGTGTTTTTGTATATTACTTTCATGAAAATATATATGATACATCTTGACATTTTGGTTAAATGTAATTGTGGGTAGAGATGAGACTATCCCAAATGTCCTAATTTCAACAGCTAAAATTCTAGATTAACATATATTTCCTAAACTATTGCTAACATGTAAAAATGTGTGCTAAAGACCCAAATGAAGAAAAAGCATTTAACTTGGAATTAACCAAAGGTTTCTGTGTATGGATTTAGGTGTATATTGTGAATGAATTATGATTGACATGGAGTAATGTAGGCGATGGGGGAGGAGATGATGTTGGAAACTCAGTAAGGGTAAAACAAAACAAATTTAGGTTGGGCATGGTGATATACACCTGTCATCCCAGTACTGGGAGGCTGAGACAGGAAGACTGCAGCCTCAAAGCCAGCCTCAGCAACTCAGCAAGACCCTGTTTCCAAGTAAAATAAAATGAAATAAAATACAACGGTGGGTGTAGCTCAGAGGTAGAATGCCTCTGAGTTCAATCCTCAGACACACACATTTGGACCGTTCTTACACAGAACATCTGTCTGTGTAATTTATGTCTATGTATGATAAAGTCTGTAGAAAGGGAAATATGAGTATATTGTGTGTGTGTGTGTGTGTGTGTGTGTGTGTGTGTGTGTGTGTGTGTTTTACTAGGAACTGAATTGAACCCAGGGGCATTCTATCTCTGAGCTATACTCTCAGTCCCATTTTATTTTTTTATTTTATTTTTTTGCAGTACTGGGGATTGACCTCAGGGGCATTCTACCTCCGAGCTATACCCCCAGCCCTATTTTTTATTCTTTATTTTGAAACCGAGTCTCACTAAGTTGCGGAGTGCCTCACTAGGTAGCTGAGGCTGGCCGCGAACCTGGATCCTCTGGTCTCAGCCTCCCAAATGCTGGGATTACAAGCGTGTGCCACCACGCCCGGCTCCCATTTTATTTTTTATTTTGAAACATGGTCTCACTAAGTTGCTGACAGCCTAAGTTGCTGAGGCTGGCCTTACACCTGCTGTCCTCCTGCCTCAGCCTCCCTAGTACTGGGATTACAGGGGTATGCCACCACACCAGGCTTGTACTTTTTCTTTACTCTTTGCTGTGGTCTGAATGTCCTGCCTCCCCTCCCCATTCACATGTTGAGACCCAATCGCGCTTTGATGGCACAGCATGTGGGGGCTTTGGTAGGTGGCTAGGGTCTCTTTCATAACAGAGGCCTCAGAGAGACTCTAGACAGTTGAGAACAGTGACCAGCAGAGTGGTGGAGGGGCTGGGGGGAGTGCAGCAGGGAGGGAAAAGGAAGAACTGATGAAACAGACAGGCCGAGGGATGCTGTGCCCACCAGGAAGGGGTCCTTGGGCAATCTCACTGTCACGTAGGGGCAGGTGGGTAGCGTAGGGGCCTGAGGGGACGCACCAACACTCCCGTGTAAGCTTGTTTGGTCTGGAACTTCCAATACAAGCATACAGAGAGGCCGCACGCTGCCGCCGCCGCGTCCCTCCTCCCAGGTGAGGACACAGAGGCGCCATGGTTGGACCACAAAGTCAGCACTCACCAGACACCACCTCTGTCAGCAACGTGGTTTTGGACTTCCCAGGGTCTAGAACTATGAAGAATAAATTGCTGCTGTTTAGAAACACTCAGATTAAGGCATTTTTATTATAGCATCCTGAGCTAAGACAGTCTTTATTTTCTGAACATTTAAAATGGTTCATCAAGACTAAGATGAAAGGCATACCAGGAACACTGTCCTAAGTATCTCACTGGTCTCAGGAGTTAGATCCTTATCTCACTGGCCTCAGGAGTTAGATCCTTATCTCACTGGTCTCAAGAGTTAGATCCTTATCTCACTGGTCTCAAGAGTTAGATCCTTATCTCACTGGTCTCAGGAGTTAGATGCTTTTGTTACGTGGTCTCAGGAGTTAGATCCTTATTTCACTGATCTCAAGAGTTAGATCCTTATCTCACTGGTCTCAAGAGTTAGATCCTTATCTCACTGGTCTCAGGAGTTAGATGCTTATCTCACTGGTCTCAGGAGTTAGATGCTTATCTCACTGATCTCAAGAGTTAGATCCTTATCTCACTGATCTCAAGAGTTAGATCCTTATCTCACTGATCTCAAGAGTTAGATCCTTATCTCACTGATCTCAGGAGTTAGATGCTTATCTCACTGGTCTCAGGAGTTAGATGCTTATCTCACTGGTCTCAGGAGTTAGATGCTTTTGTTACGTGGTCTCAGGAGTTAGATCCTTATCTCACTGATCTCAAGAGTTAGATCCTTATCTCACTGATCTCAAGAGTTAGATCCTTATCTCACTGATCTCAAGAGTTAGATCCTTATCTCACTGATCTCAGGAGTTAGATCCTTATCTCACTGCTCTCAAGAGTTAGATCCTTATCTCACTGATCTCAAGAGTTAGATCCTTATCTCACTGATCTCAAGAGTTAGATCCTTATCTCACTGGTCTCAGGAGTTAGATCCTTATCTCACTGGTCTCAGGAGTTAGATGCTTATCTCACTGGTCTCAGGAGTTAGATGCTTATGTTACGTAGTCTCAGAAGTTAGATGCTTTTCTTAAGCGGCCTCTTTTACCTTGACTTCTCACACGTGATTTTATTAGGAATTTGCGTGGGGGCTTGTATCTGGTAAGAACAGCTTCTTGATAGTGTGTGAACAAATCCTTATTTATAAATAAAGTTGGACCTAGAATATAAAGGTAGAGTCACCTAATGACACTGTGATTGCATACACACTCCCCAAAGTTCCATGTATTAGTCTTTGTTTCTGAACTTGGAATTTTCCTTTGCACATTTCAGAGTATTTTCTGTATTCATTCTGTAAAGTATTCTATCATTTTCTCTTGTTTTTGCTTTGTGTTCTTTGGCAGCATTTTCCATAATTTTGACCTTTACCCTAACCTCATTTTATTCTGAACAAGGACATTCATTTGTATAGTTGACCTATAATCCCCTTTCAAGTGTTTTCTGTTACCAATGTCCATGTTTTAAATTTTATCTAGAACATTTTTATCATACAGGATTAAGTAAATATAAATTAATTAGCACTGTGGTTCTTAATACAGAATGGTGTTTTAAATGGACTAGACTAAAATGACAGAATTTATTACTGAGTCTATGGCCGTTACTCAACACTAACAAGGATCCACTAACCAAGCACAGTGACGCGAAAAGTAATTGAAGGCACCTGAACAAATACGTGAAAATTAAAGACAGAAAAATGGCTCTCATAACCTACCAAATATTTTAGGATGAAACACAAAGCAAATTTGAATGTTTGCTTCAGACTATTTCATCTTCCCACCCTTAACTTTCCCTCTCGGTTATAGGTTATTGGAGTCTTACTCAGTTTCAGGTATGTATGTATGTGGTCCTAGGGATCGAACCCAGAGACATTTTACCTCTGAGCTACACCCCAGCCCTACTTTATTTTTTATTTTGAAACAGGGTCTTGCTAAGTTGCTGAGGGTCTCACTAAGTTGCTGAGGCTGGTCTCCACCCTGCAATCTTCCTGTCTCAGCCTCCTATGTACTGGGATTATAGGTGTGCACCACCATGCCCGGCTTGATTCATTTTATAAATATAGCATTCAAAGTCATAAACATCTTGCTTTGAGCTTAAATTTTAAAGGAGACAGGTATTTCAGTGTTTGTATCTTCGGATTCAGTGCTGGCACACCTGGGGTCTGGTGAGGGCGCGCTGCCGGGCTCGCAGCTGCCATGCCCTTGCTGTGTCCTCGGGGAGCCAGAGCAGGGAGGTCTTGGGGGCCTCTTTTCTGAGGGTACTAATCCTAAATTCCAAGTTCTAGCTTTCAGAGTTAACCCTGAAAAAGTTCATAACTGTGGTCTTTCTAGGACCAGAGAGACTTGTGTTTAATGCTGCGATGCCGGGACTAAAGTGTGATCTGTCAACGACGTAGCACAATTAACACCTCCACTGTAGGGCGACGGTGTAAGTCACAGCGGATGCGCTGGTGACCATGGGACAGCTCAGCCCTCTGTTACAGTCCTCTTTATACCACATTCGTCAGCTACACTCTCTGCTTTTTCAAATTTGAAACAACTTTTCTTGGCGAGAAATAAAAATTGAATCTAATAACACTGGAAAGATTTCCATCCCGCCTATACTAGAATCACTGGAGCACTAGATGTTATGAATTACTTTGAGTTTTAAAAGTAATGATGTTTAGAAGCCGGGTATGATGGCACATGTTTGTAATCCCAGCATTTGGGAGGCTGAGACCAGAGGATCCCGGTTTATGGCCAGCCTCAGCTACTTGGTGAGGCCCTCTGCAACTTAGTGAGACCCTGTTTCAAAATAGAGAATAAAAAATAGGGCTGGGGGTATAGCTCGGAGGTAGAATGCCCCGAGTTCAACCCCCAGTACCGCAAAAAAAAAAAAAAAAAAAAAAAAAGTAATGATGTTTATCTAATGTTCTATTGATGCTAAATACTAGTGTTTAACCAATTATAGAATGATATTAATGAAGACTTTCACACATACAACATGAACATATAGGTACTATTGCCACTGAAGATCCATACTTGATTTAACTCCAGGAATATACACAAAACATAAATAGTAAATGTGAATAATTTTTATTCTTGCCAGGAAATCTCTTCGTGTCTTGATTGGTTCTTTTATCATTATATTTCTTCCAAGGGTTCTGTGTCAGTTTCTATAGAATTAAAACAGATTTCAAAATACTTTTCAAGGTGAGCATTACATTACCGTGTGTGTGTGTGTAATAAAAATGCTCTAGATAAAATTTTTAAAATGGACATTGGTAATAAAACATTTGAAAATAAATTATAGATGGAATATACAAATGACTGTTCTTGTTCAGACATTGCTTCCTATCTTGTCTGATACAATAAGCAGGGTTTCCTTCCATTCTTTGAGTTTATTTATAAGAAATGCTTTATAGTCTCTGACTACTAAGTCCAACACCTGGGACTTGCACAAGCCTTTTTATAAATTTCCTACATTTTTCCTTTATATGGATCACACTTAATTCATTCTTAGAATGACTCATAATTTTAAGCTAAAAACTAGATATTTAAAATAATACATTAAAGTGAATACAGATACCAATTTAATCACCCCATTTAAGGACACGTTTGCTATTTAATGACTGGTCTATTCCCCCCAAGTGGAAAGACTCCAGTGGCGCTCCTCCAAGAGCACAGCCTTGGCTTTGGGCTTGCGTGCAGTCACCTGTGGATGACAGTGATTTAGGCAGGGTGTGTGTGTGTGTGTGTGTGTGTGTGTGTGTGTGTGTGTGTATGCGTGTGGAGGTGGGTGTGCGTGTACGTGTGTCAGTGTGTATGTGATGTGTGTGTGGTGCGTGTGTGTGTGTGTGTGTGTGTGTGAATCCAGGGCCTCACACCTGTTTTCACCATATCACTGAGCCACACCTCCAGCCCAGTGGGGGTTGTATCAGGCCTTCTTTCAACTGCTTCTTTCTCTTATTTTTCTGTGAAGTTGCCTAGCTTGTATTTTACCAGAAGTAAATTCAGATGTCTCGTTCTTGAGCTGTATAATGGCTAAATGACTCTACTACAGCTGAGGCACTGCACATTGACTTGATGTTTTCACCAACTGGAGGAAACAAGCAATCAATGAAGCAGATACTGGTTACACTTCTCTTATCACATTTATCAGCTAGACTTGAGCTCTTAAAATTCAAAGCAACTTTCCTATCTAGGTGAGGAATCTAGAGACATCAGGGAGCATCTGAAATAGTTGCACCAAGCATACATTTAGGACACAGTAACACTGGGTCTTTATGAACTACTATTGCAATGGATGAGTACTGAATCTAATAATATCAGCTAATGTCCCATTGTACATTCCAGGAGGGAATTCATGAAGACATTTGTCTATAGTAATAATTTAGAGGTATATGTTCATTTATTAATCTCATGGCATAATGGCAGGAGGTGGAGGGAGAGCACAAGGGCTGTGCCCCCCACATCACAGAAGCCTGAAGCAAGGGGTAGGGACACGTATATGATCTCCACATTCCCCTGCTTCAGCTACCACCCAGGTAAATCTGTTACAATGGATTTATCCACTTCTGGGATGACAGCTCTCACGACTCAATTATATCAACCCTGAATATTAATAAATGAGCTCTTAGGGGACATTTTATGTCTAACTATAATGCTCTGCCCCTGGCTCCTAAAGAGCTCATGCCCAGCTTAGAATGCAAGATTCATTTGATCATCTCCAAGAGTTTCCACAGTCTTAACATTTCCAGCATTGCTGAAAAGTCCCAAAGTCCAAAGTCTCCTCTGAGACTCAAGGTGAGCTCTTGTGGGCCCCTGTAAAAGACAATGAAGATCAAAATAAAAAGCAAGTTATATGTATCCAATGTACAATGGCAAGGTATAAAAATTTGCATTTTCAAAGGGAGGAACAGGCCATAGAAAGAGGGATGGGACCAAAAGAGCAAGGAAAGCCCAAAGCCAGCAGGGCAAGCGTTTGATGTTGCAGCTCCACTTCTGAAATCCAGGGTACATGGTGGTGAGATGTGATCTCCAAGGAGCCTTGGAGGCCCTGCCCCGTGGCCTGGCTGATTGCAATGGGTGGTTTACTGCCTCTTCCAGCCTGTATCCAGGGCTTGCAGCTAGCAGACGTTCTTTGTGTCATTCCACATTTCTGGTGTTCCTAAATCTCAGGGGTTTTTTCTTGCAACCTTGGTGTCCACCTTACAGCTTCACAAGTTCCCCATTTGGGCCTGCTTGCAGGATTCCAACTCTGCTACATGCTGCCTGGTTTCCCAGGCCTTCCTCTGGAATTTGGGGGGAAGCCTCCATGACCTCCTTTTTCTAGCAAAACCACCATTCCGTGGGCTCCGAGATGTACCACCAACAGAAAAGGTAGTCACACCCTCCTTATTCATTGCTGCTGGGAACTTTTTAATCACAACTGCTGGGCCTGCTCCATCCAGGCCACCACTCGCCCCAAGGCCATCTGGGCTGTCCCTGGCCTCAGCTCCACCTGCTGCCTCCATCATGGCCACTGCGGGCCATGCCTCCAACGTGGCCACCGCTGGCCACGCCTCCAACATGGCCACTGCTTCCGTCTTCTTTTCAGCCATCTTCCTTCCTTCCGTGACATCGTCTCTCTGGGCCACAGCTTTACTTATGACTTTCTGGCCAAACTGCAAATCTATAAATTCTCTCTGTTTTACTTCCCACTGCCAAAGTTTGGTGTACAGCTCACTGAATGCTGACATCAATATTAATAATGCAGTTTGGCTATTTTGCTGTTTTGAGATTTTCCTCCACCAATTTACTCAGCCCATCATCTTTGAATTTGGCCTCACACAAAGTTTCAAGACATGGGCAAAATGCGGGTAAGTTCTTTGCCAAAGTGTAACACTCCCACCCCTTTAGTGGTTGGCTAGGAACAGAAGCGCAGGAGGGGCCCCAAGCACACAGGGCACAGAGACATTACAGGGCCCCCTGGAGAGTGCCCTGTGATTACACTGGACACTCATCACCTGCATAGGCAGGGAGACAGATGCAGACACAGGGCCTGTGGAAGCCGTGGAGCCCCTGGCTTACACTGGCTCCAGCCCCAGTAACACCTGCTGCCTGCATAGACAGAGAGGGACACAGGGACAGGCCCTGTGGAGAGCTCAGAGACTCAAGCGTGCAGTGGGAGAGACACCAGTGGCACTTGGTGCCTGCGCTGACAGAGACATCAGGCCAGGGTCCTAGTCACTGCAGGAAACTCAAGAGTGGGTCTACAAACTGACATCACAATTCTAGGTCACTGAGCAAATAAGGATACTTGGAACATGCTCAAAAACCCACTATAGAGAGTAGACATTAAACAGCTGAAAATATCCACGCAGACCCAAGAGGACTGCAGAGGCCAAGTCTGTTCTGTACTTGTACACTTGCAGGGATTTTTTTTTTTCTTGTTGTGTTTTTGTTTTGTACTGCTTTCTTTTATATTTTTGTTTGTTTGGTTGGATGGTTGGTCATTTTGTTATTTTTTGTTCATTAGTCTGCTCTCTTCCCCATCCCTTTTAGCCCCCCTTCTATCTATATTCTTCTCTTCAATACTTTATCTTTTCTTCTTTGTCCTATATTAAATGTTTCATATCAATACACCTAAACACTCTACATTGACTACTAGAATCCCCCCACACATTCACTATCTTTAATCTCTACCATATATTACCTTACCACATTCAAACTCTCATTCTACTAGATCATATCTTCTACTTACCCTATTCTTGCACCCATCACTGTGCTTCTCCCCCTTATCCAACCTTCACCATTGAAGACAGCACAACTTGCCCTGTATATGCCAGCTGACACCTCTGAATCCCTACTGCTGAGATTGGACCAGAGAAGTGAACCACCAGAACGGACTGCCACATACCAAGGATAAACTCACCTCAGCTGATAGAAGGAATAGCTCAACACCTCCCACATCAAGGCTCAAAAACACATAGGACACAAATTGTTTGCTTACGCCTCTGAGCTAAATCCCTATAATGGAAGCAACAGACAGCAACCCAGACCTCACACCTAAACCCATCAATGTCATCATTGCAGTGGGCAGAAGGAGGCCCAGAGTAACCACAACTCAGTGAAAAACACTCTTCAGAGAGACAAAATAGATATAAGAAACCTATAGATTGAGAGAGAGCTAGAAAAAGTAGCAAATGATATAAACTTAAGAAACTGAAAGATGGGCATGGTGGTGCATGCTTATAATTCCAGTACTTGGGAGGCTGAGATAGGAGGATCGCAGGTTCACAGCCAGCCTCAGCTACTTAGTGAGGCCCTCTGCAACTTAGTGAGACCCTGTTTCAAAATAAAATAGTAAAATGTCCCTGGTTTCAATCCCAGTACTGTCAAAAAAAAAAAGAAAAACAAAAAACAAAACAACAACAACAAAAAAAAAACCTGGAAATCATGAGATGGAAGAATAGCAAAGAAACAATGAGCTTCCACAACCCCACAACAGCAGAACCCACCAACACAAAATTGCAGAGATTACCAGAACAATTAAGATCTTTAATAGTAAAGTGATACCCAAAAAGAATTCAGAGAGATCCTGAAAGAAATAAAGGAACAAATAGATATAGAATCTGACACCCTGAACAGGAATAAAAAAGAAGCCTTGAAGGAAGTGAAGGATATGAAAGACACAATAGTTGAAGTGAAGGCATCAGTACAAACTGTAAACAGTAGATTAGACCACATGGAAAATATAACCTCACTCTTAGAGGATGACCACTCCAAAAATGAATGCACTGTATATAATTTAGAAAAAAACAATTCAACAGCATGAATTGGACATTGAAAAGATCTGGGTCAATTTTAAAAGAGCTAACCTAAGAATAAGCATATAACAGGGAATAGAAGTTGGAACTAAAGGAGTAACTATCTTTTCAAAGAAGTAATATCACAAAAGTTTCCAAATATAGAAGAGGTTGATACACAGGTATAGGAAACATATAGAATTCCCTTTAGACAAGATCAGAGAAAAGGTTCACCACACCATATAATAATCAAACTGACTATTGTAGAGGCCAAGGAGAGAATCCTAAAGGAAACAAAAGTAAAAGACCAAGTGATATTTAGAGGCAAACTAATTAGAATTACTCCAGACTCCCAAACCAAGTCATGAAAGCCAGGAGGGCCTGAAGCAACATATTCCAAACTCTACAAGAAAACAACCTGCAGCCAAGATTTTCCTACCCAGAAAAACTATCTCTCAAAATTGACAGGGAAATAAAAACCTTCCATGACAAACAGAAACTGAAAGAATTTATGTCATCAAAACCAACCCTAGAGAAAATACTCAAAGAGATTAACTACAAAGAAGAACTAACAAATAAACATTAGAACCGGAGAAACAATAATTTCCAGCAAGCAACACAACTAAGCAAAGAAGAACAAACACTACCTCAAACAGAAGTTAAACCTCAAAATGTTAGGAATTAAAAATCATCTCTCAACAATCAAGTTAAATATAAATGGCTTAACTCACCAATAAAATGACATAAGGTGGCCAAATGGATTAAAAATCAGACCCCATCTATATGCTGCCTGCAAGAAACACACCCTACAAGTAAAGATACTCACAAACTAAAGGTGAAGGGCTGGAGTAAGGAAATCCATGCCAATGGAACTCAAAGACAAGCAGGAGTAGCAACTATGATATCAGGCAAATTAGACTTCAAGCCTAAACTTATCAGACGAGACAAAGCTGGTCATTTTTTTTTTAACTGTTAAAAGGAATAATTCAGCAACAGGAAATAACAATAGTCAACATTTACGCTCCAACATAGGAACAGCCACTTTCATAAAACAAATTCTTTGCAATAGAAAATCACACATAGATTAATCCTGGGAGACTTTAACATTCCTCTCACATCACTAGACCAATCTTCTAGAAAACAAGTCAGTAAAGATGCCTCAGACCTAAAGAATACCATAAACCAAATGGACCTATTAGACACATACAGAATATTAAACCCAACTACAGCTGAATTCACATTTTGCTCAGTTGCCCATGGAACCTTCTCCAAAACAGACCACATCCTGGGCCATAAAGCAAGCCATATCAAATTTAAAAAAATGTGACATAATCCCCTGTATCTTTTCAGACCACAATGGAATGAAACTAGAAATCAACTAAAAGAAGACCCAGAGTAACCACATAAACACATGGAAACTGAACACCACACTGCCGAATGAGGAATGAGTCACAGAAGAAGGGGAGAAATGAAGAAATTCATAGAAACAAATGAAAACAGAGACACAACATATCAAAACCTCTCTGGGACACCTTGAAGGCAATACTAAGAGGAAAATTCATAGCACTGTGTGCCCGCATAAGAAGGACAGAAAAATCACCAAATAACCTAATGACACATCTCAAAGCCCTTGAGAAACAGGAACAGTCTAACCTCAAAGTCAGTAGAAGACAGAACATTATTAAAATCAGAGCAGAAGTCAATGAAATAGAGAATAAAAAATTCAGAAAATCAACAAAATCAAAAGCTGGTTTCTTAAAAACAACAACAACAACAACAACAAAAACTAAACAAGACAATAAACCACTAGCCAACCTAACCAAAAGAAAGAATCAACCCAAATTACCAAAATAAGAGATGAAAAAGGTAATATTACCACTGACAGTGTGTGTGGGAAGCATAGAAAACTTTTGCTAAATTCAAAAGACTCAGAGAGCCAAAGATGACTGCTTACTCTCAAGGCCATTGGAGCAATTAGTAACTCAGCCAGTTTCTGTAGTGCCCGTTGTGCATGTATAACCTTGGAGGTGATAAAGTTTATTACTCCTGAGAAAACTAGTGTAAAAGTTTGTAGTCTGTGTTGCTTGCTTTTCCCTGTAAGGGGGTAGTTAGATAAAGCATAAATAACTCCAAGAAAATAACAGAGGTTTCTTCAGAGCCTGATTGTCTCCACCTGGTCTTGGGGAATTTTTGAGATAATGACTGTTTCCCACGTATTCGGGGTCATATTTGTTTTTCTAAGCATATAAAAACGCTATCTTCGCCTAATAAAGTTGAACATTATTCCCCTCGCGAGGTTGTGTCTGTGTCTGTCTGTTTGTGCGTCTGTCTGTCTTTTGTGTTTAAGCTTCCAGTGCGGACTACAGGATAGGGAAACTGAGGCAGCAAGCATGCTACAAGTGTGGAAATCCAGAGGATCATCAGAAACCACTTTGAAAAACTATACTGCAACAAAATGGAAAATCTAGAAGAAATTGACAAATTTCTAGACACACACAACCTCCCTAAACTGAGTCAAGAAGATATAGAAAACTCAAACCAACCAATAGAAATCAAAGAGATTGAAGCAGCAATAAAGAGTTTACCACCAAAGTAAAGCCCAGGACCATATGGTTTTCCAAGTGAATTTTATAAAACCTTTATAGAAGAGCTAATCCAAATACTCCTCAATCTATTCCATAAATAGAAAGAAATGGGATCCTACCAAATTCATTTTATGAAGCCAACATCACATTAATACCAAAGTCAAATAGAGACAGCTCAAGAAAACTATAGGCCTACATCGTTGATGAACATAGATGCAAAACTGCTAAACAAAATACTAGCAACGTGCATTCAAAACCACATCAAGAAAATTATACACCATGACCAAGTCACGTTCATTCCAGGGATACAGGGTTGGTTCGACATATGAAAAACAATTCATGTAATTCACCACATAAACAGAACCAAAGACAAAAATCATATGATCATTTCAATAGATGCTGAAAAAGCATTTGATAAAATCCAACACCCACTCATGCTAAAAGTACTGCAGAGAATCAGAATAGAAGGAACATAGCTCAACATCATAAAGGCAATATACAATAGGCCCACAGCCGACATCATATTAAATGGGGAAAAACTGCAAGAGTTCCCACTAAAAACAGGAACAAGATGAAGATGTCCATTATCACCACTTCTGTTCAATATAGTACTTGAGACTCTAGCCAGAGCAATAAGGCAAGAGCAGGAAATCAAAGATGTACAAATAGGAAGGGAAGAACTAAAATTGTCCCTATTTGCTGATGACATGATACTATATTTAGAAGACCCAACAAATTCAACCAAAAGGCATACAGAACTGACCAACAAATTCAGCAAAGTGTCTGGATACAAAATTAATCTTATAAAATCAGAAGCTTTCCTATATGCTAACCATAAATTCACTGAAAAAGAAATCCAGAAAACAATTCCACTCACGATATTGCCCCCCAAAGTAAAATACCTAGGAATAAACCTAACCAAGGAGGTAAAAGACCTCTACAAGGAACATTTTAAAACATTGAAAAAAGAAATTGAAGAAGACCTTAGATGATGGAAAGATCTCCCATGTTCTTGGATAGGCAGAATAAATATCATCAAAATGGTGATCTACAGATTCAATGTGATATACACTAGATTACCAATGTCACTCCTCACAGGCATAAAAATCAGTCCTTAAGTTCATTTGTAACAACAAAAAGCCCAGAATAGCCAAAATAGTTCTTAGCAACAAGAACCATGCAAGAGGCATCACAATACCTGACTTCAAGCTATACTACAAAGCCACAGTAATAAAAATAGCCTGGTATTGCCACAAAAACAGACATATAGACCAAAGAAGCAGAATAGAAGACTCAGAAACAAATTTACACACTTACAGTCAATTGATTTTTGACAAAGGAGCCAAAACATACACTGGGAAAAAGATAGCCTCTTCAACAAATGGTGCTGGCAAAACTGGTTAACTATATACATAAAAATGGATATAAATCCCACTTTCTCACCCTGCACAAGAGTCAATTCAAGATGGATCAAACACCTGGAAATCAGACCAAAGACCTTGCAGCTACTTGAAGAGGGCATAGGTCCAACACTTCAACACATAGGCACAGGTAAAAACTTTCTCAACAAGACCCCAAAGGCACAAACAACTCAAAGGAAGATCAATATGTGGGACTACACTAAACTGAAGAGCTTCTGTGCAGCAAAGGAAACTATCAAGAACCTCAGCAGAAAGCCGACAGAATGGGAGAAAAATTTTCCCAACTATTCCCCTGATAGAAAACTACTATCTAGAATATACAGAGAATTCAAGAAACTCACCGCTAAGAAAACAAACCAATCAAAAAATGGACAAGTGAACTAAATAGACATTTCACAAGAGAAGAAATTCAAATGGCCAATAAATGTATGAGGAAATGTTTAACATCATTAGCAATCAGAGAGATGCAATCAAAACTACCCTGAGATTTTACCTAACCCCAATTAGAATGGCAATCATTAAAAATGCAAACAACAACAAATACTGGCGAGGGTGTGGAGAAGTGGGAACACTAATACATTGTTAGTGGGACTGCAGATTAGTGTAACCACTTTGGAAGACAGTATGGAAGATCCTCAGACGAATGGGAATGAACCTACCATATGATCCAGCAATACCGCTTCTGGGTATCTACCCAAAAGAATGGAAACCAAACTATCAGACTGATACATGTGTATCCATGTTTATAGCTGCATAATTCACAATTGCCAAACTATGGAACCAGCCAAGATGTCCATCAACAGATGAATTGATTACAAAACTATGGGATATGTACATAATGGAATTTTACTCAGCCATAAAGAAGAACAAAATCATGTATTTGTGGGGAAATGGATGGAACTGAAGAATATCATGTTAAGTGAGATTAGTCAGTCACAAAGAGTAAAATATAGGATGGTCTCTCTAATACGTGGAAGCTAGGGAGAAAGGGGGTCACAGGAGGGACCCCAGACAAACAAGGAGAGACCTTAGATGAGCAAAGACGGTGACCTAACTGAAGGTGACGGAGGGGAACACCCTAATGCACACGATGTACTTTCATAAACATATCAAAGTCAATCACTAAACTGAACATGAGAAGGAGGGAATGGGGCAGGAATTGGGAAATGGTTAAATGAGTGAAGTGTGCATGTATGCCTCTATCAGTTTGTACCTCACAAAGATGTATGACTACAATGCTCCAATAAAACATATTTTGAAAACAAGTGTAACAAGTGTGGCCTCTACTCCATTTCTCTGTGGAGTTCTCTTTGCCCTCCATCCTATTCTGAGCACAGTCTCTACCATTCACCGTTCTAGCCACATTCTGGCCCTTCTACTTTCTTCTCACAATCCACATGGTGAGACTTAGCTATAGCAGCCCCACTTCCCTGGCTCCTGGGGGTGTGGCCTTGGAGATATCCACATCCAGCTCCTTGAACTGGATCTTCACCATCGTTTCTCTGGAGAGTTTTCTGGCTTTTCCATCTTGAACTTGGACTGAATTCATGGTCGCGCTAATTCTGAGACTCCAGCTCTTGGACCGCTCGACCAACTGCTGGTTCCTCCGGCTCTCCATGTGCAGTTGGAAACTTGGGACCACACTGCATTGGATTTTAAGCTGATTTGATAAATCCCCTTTTACCACACACGTGTTCTGAGTTCTGTTATTCCAGTGAACCCTGACCAATACAGTACAGTTGTCATCAAAGGTCTGTATTTAACTTAACTCTGGAGAAGCTAAATAAAAAAATGGGAGAGGTTATAAGTTCTGTTGTTACCTGGGTAAATCTTCAATGGTATCCTGGTTGTTCCCTTTTGTATTTTCCCATATGTCAAGTGCTCTACATCAGGCTCTATAAAAATAAAATAGATTTTTTTATTTGAAAAGCAAACTATCAAGTACACCTACATCTCTCTGTGAATGTTGGTGTGTTTGTGTGTATGGGTAGGAATAACTTAACTCATTATTAAAGAAGAATGATTTTAAAAGGTCTACATTGCAGAATTATAAAGCCTTGGAATTGGAAGCAGTCTTCGCAGTCTTATAGTCTATTTTTATAGAAGCTTAGAAAAGTTTTGTGATTAGAATAATATGTATTCAGGTAATGACAAAAGTGATGTCAAAATGGACACATGGACATTGTCAACCAGTGTTTTTTCAATACAGTGCTCCTTCCTATGCAAATTGAAACCATCTCAGAGAGTTTCAATAGGAATATAACCTTCATTTTTTTCACCAGAAGCTCATTCATATTGCAGTAGGGATATAGTTGGTGAGGTAGAATGTAAGTTTATTCACGGGTCAACTTGTAAACCATTGTCTTTACAGTCACAGAAGCTGATATGTGGGAGAATGCTTTAGCTTCCATTTAGATTATGTAATTATAAATTAGGTGACAGCAGTAATATAAACAAATAATAATTTCGTGGACTAAAAGAAAGTGCCTCTCAGGTCTATTCAGAATATAGTCTTTGGGTTAGAAGTGGGTATAAATTAGTCCCAACATGACGATGGGATCTCTTTCCATTTTGAGTTTTTATGTGATTTGAAATTTTTGCTTGATTTTAACTTTACCACTAGGTCCAATGGCAGAAAAAAAGAAAACAAAACTAACAAAGGTTAATTCATATTGGAAACTGGGTAATTAGGACTGATGAATCTGGGTGATTTATTGCACCTAACATTTTGTTGGTGAAATTTTATTTTAGCTGAGTATATAAATGCAGTTGGAAACCTGCAATGGCTTAGATGCCACAGAGCCGAAGTTTCCCTTTGGGGCGATTGCTCAGTCCCTGAATATATTTTAAGACTGCACACGAAGGCCTTGACAGCCTGTATGTACCACCAGTGCAAACTGTAGAAAGGTGTATACCACTTGAGGTACCATCGCCAAACTAAGCAAAGATGTACAAGATTGGCAGAAGATGTTTTGAACAATTATCACGATTTTGTGAAAGTAATGAGCCATAGCATACCCCAAACTGGGTAATATTAGCAGACCTATTTTAACCTCTCTGGTATAGTCTTCATTAAGAAAGCAAAGGTGTCTGAGAAAAGCAAGGACCTCAGGAGAAGAGTATCTGAGGTCAGATGGATTTAAGCACTAGGAATGAAAGGGCTCATGCTGGAGACACTTCTAATCTAGTAAGCCACAATTTTCCTCCTTCACAACATTCTCTGACTGCTTTAATCTCTTTTTAATTTATCCTTCTTGAATTTCATTAAGCTATTTTAAAAAGGATGTGATCTACCACATAATTTCCTCTTTAAAATATCCAGTTCAGTATTTTTGATACATCCATAGGGTTGTGAAGCCATCCACTCAGTTATCTGTAGAATAAACTTCAGATTTACACTAATTAATTTCCAGTAAGATACAAAAACATTACTCTTCTATTTTTCTATTCTTCTTCCTGACTTTGTACTGTTATATATATTATACCCATAAATATTGAAGACATTATAATCGTGTTATGATTATTTCTTTATGTAAATTTATAAAACAAAGAAGGGTAAGTATGTATTTATACTATTTGTTATAATTATGTTCTTATTTTATTTTATTTTATTTTTTTTGTGGTACTGGGGATTGAACTCAGGGGCATTCTACCTCCAAGCTATACCCCCAGTCCTATTTTTTATTCTTTATTTTGAAACCGAGTCGCACTAAGTTGCAGAGTGTCTCACTAGGTAGCTGAGGCTGGCCACGAACCTGGATCCTCTGGTCTCAGCCTCCTGAATGCTGGGATTACAAGCATGCGCCACCATGCCTGGCTCTTGTTCTTATTTTATAATTTCTAAGAGATTTTTTATAATTTTTAAGAGATTTTTTCCCTGTGGGTTCAAGTTAATGCCTCATTAATTTTCTTATTCCAGCACATCATTGCCCCTACCCCTCTCCTTTGTGCTGCTCTTGTGAAATTTATTACATGTTAATAAAATATACTTGGTGACATATATGTTACTATACATTTAAAATCAATTACAAGAAGAGAACAAAAGGTGCATTTGTACAGTCTGGAAGGTGTGGAGTCAAGTGACCACAGGATCTCACTTGCTTTCAGCCTAAACAACTTTCCTAGCTACTTTTATAAAGTGGCCTGATAGTATCAGTTGTCTAAGCTTTCATTTATCTGAATTTCATGTTTCAAGGCAACTTTGTTGGGACTCTCCCAGAGGGTGGAACTCCGTGAACAGTCAGTGGGGCCCCTGACACGTGTGACAGAAAAGAATTTCAGCACATGTCAGTAGAGGCACAGAGATTTACTTAGGAAAGCAAGGACTGCACATTCAAGGGAGAATGTGGGAGAGAGAGAGGGAGAGAGAGAGAAGGAGAAGGATACTGAGATTCTTATTGATGGGGGTGGATATGGCAAGGTATGTGATTATATCAGTCTGCTGATCTCAAGATAGTTTACAGTGGTCTGGTCATCTTCTGAATCTTTTATGTGATCCAGAAGTCTGATCAATACACAATGCTGAGCTGGTGTGGTGGCACACACTTGTAATCCCAGTACTTGGGACGCTGACACAGGAGAATCACAGGTTTGTGGCTAGCCTCAGCAACTTAGTGAGGCCATCCCCAGCTTAGTGAAACCCTGTTTCAAAATAAAATAAAATAAAAATAAAACAGGGCTGGGGGTGTAGCTCAGAGGCAGAATGTTCCTGGGTTCAATCCCCAGTACTACCACCAAAATAAAACAAACAAAAACCCATAACACTGGCAAGATCCATAAATTATAGGTATCTCAAGATACCATGTTTGTCTTGCTTAAACTACCTATTGGGAGGATTAATGAACAGTGCACAGTCTTTGGTTAACTTTAAGATTTATATGAGACAGGAGGGTTGGAGGTTTGCAGTGAGCCTCAACAACTTACAGTAATGCTCTCTGCAACTTAGTGAGATCCTATTTCAAAATGAAAAATAGGGCTGGGGGTATAGCTCAGAAGTAGAATGCCCCTGGGTTAAATCCCCAATAACACGCATGTGCGCACGCACACACACACACACACACGTACACACACACATAATATAAAAAGGTTTATATATTTTCTAGAAAGTTTGGAGTGATCGGTTTTAGGTTTGGGGGAGAGACTGGCTTAGGGAGTGACAGGTCTAAAAATATATGTGGAAATTCTGAACTAAGATTTTTTTTTTCCTTCCTTTATGTCTCTTTTCTACCTGTTTTTCCTTTATCCTACCCCAGAGAAAGTTGCATAGTTGACTTTGGATGGAAATTGTTTTAACAGGATTCTCTTAGTGTCTCTGTTAAGCTGCCTGCCTCTTTTGGTACCACATAAAAAATCAAGGAGAACACACTGGTATATAATTACAGTGCACCAATAAAAGGTATCACTGTTTTACTAGAAAATAAAGGCAGTTGTGTAATCTCTGAACTATATGACAAAACTAAAGAACTTTACTGTACCTAAAATATAAATTTGCTTAATATTATAATCATAAAGGAGAAATAGGTAGCCAATGGAAGAACTGTCAGTTATATTCCTCTTTTTTAATCACATGCATAAGCTAGTACTTCTGCTCTTGCAAACACAATGTAACTTAACTATCCAGACATAAGTGATTTGAATAATATTTGAGATACTCCTATACTTTAATTCTAATTTTATACTTTTAATTTTTAGAGTCATAAAACTCTAAAATTAAAAATATCTATTTTTCCATTAAGAGTAAATATTAGAGTTCAACTATTTAGAAGCAGGAATTCATGAAGATTTTTCTCATATAATCATGAAATACAGGTACAGTTGCCATGAAATACTCATATTTAATTGAACTCCAAAGAAGATAAATAAATCATAAGTAGATTCTTAAAATCATTATCCTTACCATAGTGACGGTTTGCCTGTATCTTAATTTCATCCTTTATTACACTTCTTCCCATGCCATCAGTCAAGTGTTGTTTGCCAGTCTCTATAAAAGTAAAAAGATTTCAAAACATAGTTTTATAGGTAAATATTAGTATATGCGTATGTATGTCTAGTACTACCAAAGTTGGCATTTTTCATTAGAATGAGTCCACAGCCTTATACAGGCTAGGTAAGTGGTCTACTATTGAGTCATAGCCCCAGCCCTGTTTATTTTATTTTGAGACAGGATCTTGATAAATTACTCAGGATGGACTCAAACTTCTGATTTGCTGTCTCAGCCCCTCCACCCCTAGTAGCTAGGATTACAATGCACACAATAGTTCTTGGCTATTAATAATAATATTAATGCATAGACTGATATTACATAATTCATTAACTAGTGCTTTTTCCATATAACACAAACTCATATGCAAATTTACAACATCCTAGACAGTTTATGGCAATAATATAAAGTTCAAGAATACATGAAAATGATGTTAATATTGTAGGAATATCACTGGTGAGGTGGAACATAACATTTTTTCTTAGTTTCAAGTGGCAAACCATGACCATTATAACTCAGAATATTACCATAAGATAGAAATTCTTTGACTCATTCAGAAATATTTTAATGGTCTTTTTTTAGGCTATATAACTATAAATCAAATAGACATCAGTGACAGAAAAGAATAATAAGTAATTCAAATGAGAAAAAGACTGCTAGCAGGCCCTCTAAATAGTTAGATAAAAATGGGAATATTCAAAGTTGTACCAGAGACAGGATTGTATCCCTTTAGAGTTTTTATGTTCTTTGCATTTTTTCATGGATTTAGAAACTATTATCTAGGTGTAATGACAGAAAAACTAAAGTGAAATCTATCAAAAGAATTTCTATTAAAAAAAAAAAGAGGTGGGATAATTGAGGTGGGCATGGTGGCACCTGCCTATAATCCCAGTTCTTGGGAGGCTAAGACAGGAGGATCGCAGGGTTAAGACCAGCCACAGCAACTTAGAGAGACCCAGTTTCCAAATAAAAGTTCCAGCTTCTGCTAGAGGATGTGAGTCAAGTTGGAAATGTCCCTGATCCTGACACTGTAGAGTGGAAGTAGTCTCGCTTTAGAGAACTGGCAGAACCTATGAGGAAGTGTTAGAAATTGCCCTGTGCTCTAGCAACACACAGACACAGACTCCCAACGAAGCCTCATTACTGAGAAACAAAGACATCGGAGTGCGCAAAGCAAGTTTCCACAATAAAGAGTCATTTGTGAAAGTAATGAGATACAGCAACACACGTTGAGGAATATTCGTAGACATATTTAGGCTCTCTAGTCTTTCACTTGTTCTATACTTCTAATGTAAGAAAGACTGGTTCATTTGAAATAAGAAAGCAAAGGATTTCCAGTTAACCAGAGAAAGAATGAGGAAAGCATTTTTGGACAAATAGAGTTAAACACCAGGAATATAAAGGTTTGTGCTGAAAGACTTTTAATCTAGTTAGAGTCACAGCTTTTCTCCCTCATATTATCAAAGCATTGCTTTAAATTTTAAAAAATCTTATCCTGCTTAAAATTCCTGAGCTACCTTAAAATATATGCATAAGTTTCCCATTTAAACGTGTCCAGTCCAAAGGTTATTAATGCAGGCGGCCCTCTGTATACATGGGTCCTTCATTCAAGTGTTCAGTTAGCCATGGATCCAAAATATTAGAAAAAAAGTTTTTATATTGAACAGACATTTTTGTCATTGTTCTGTAAACAATACAGTATAACAATTATCTGCATAGCATTTATGTTGTACCAGGTATTATAAGTAATCTAGAGATGGTTCAAAGTACACAGGAGGATGTGCCTAAATTATATGTAAATATTATGCATTTAGATAATATATTTATTTACCTTTCCCCTTTTGTAGACTTGTTTAGCTTGCCTGGCTATCTTTTTTAGTGTTTTGGCAGAAGTATTTTAACTCAAGTTTGTCCCCTCCTCTGTGTGAAATATCCAGGGCACCTCTCCTTGGGAATGCAAGCAGTCTCCTTTGCACGGTTTTTAGTAGGGCTCTTTTGAATATCTCTTCCCATCATTTCTCTGTTAAAATCTGTTCTTTTGGTTTCACCAAAACCAAACAAGCTAAACAAGAAATGACTAGACCAGCATTGGGAATACTTGCTCCAACAATACTGGAAGTATGTTTTTATTTTTATTTTTATTCCATTTCTAGTAAGTAACAATGATAGTAAAAACAATGATAGGCGGGTACTCACGAGGCCTTTGCTGGTGTCATAACATATAGGTAGTGTTGTCATTAAAGACACATCATTAAACTCCAAAAAGATAAACAAATGAGAAATATTACTCTGCTTGAAAAGCATTTTCTTACCAAGGAGATTCTTTGATTTTGTAAGGTGTTCACTATGTGACAAATGCCCCAAAGCATCTCTGAAGTGTTCTGAATCAGTTCCTATAGAAATAGAGATTTCAAAACATTTTTCAGGTTAATTCTAATAGAGGAACATAGTGTGTGTGTGTGTGTGTGTGTGTGTGTGTGTGTGTGTGTGTGTGTGTAGGTGTGTGTTAGAGAGAGACAGAGAGAGAGAGAGAGAGATTAATTTAATTGACCAGTACTGGAGATTGAACCCGGGTGCATTCTACCTCCAAGCTACACCCCCAGCCCTATTTGTTATTCTTTATTTTTGAAACAGGGTCTCACTAAGTTGCCGAGGGCCTCACTACATAGCTGAGGCTGGTTATGAATCCGGGATCATCTTGATTCGGCCTCCCAAGTATTGGGGTAACAAATGTGCCCCCCCCATGCCTGGCTTTGAAAAACATTTTCTTACCAGGGAGATTCTTTGATGTTGTAAGGTGTTCACTTTTTAAGAACTGTTGTCCCGAAGCATCTCTGAAGTGTCCTGAATCAGTTCCGGTAGAAATAAACAGATTTCAAAACATTTTTTAGGTTAATCCTAACAGAGGAAAGTAATGTGTGTCTGTGTGTGAGAGAGATTACCTTAATTGGCCTTTTAAATTAATAGGAAAGATTTACAAGCAAATGTCTGGTTTGTCAAATCATGAGACATTAGAAGGTCATTTGCAATCATATAAACCTCAGTCATAGTGAGAATTAAGATGTTCAGTGATTTGGCCAAGACCACACATCTGGTTGATAATATATTGTAATTGTTGTTTTCTTCTTCTTATCACATTGATCAGCCAGGCTTTCCACTTCTGCAGATTCAAAGCAATGTTCTATCTAATCTGCAAAGAGAAATGACTAGACCAGCATTGGGAATACTTGCTCCAACAATA
>PVLC010011227.1:0-47861 GCA_004027655.1 Graphiurus murinus
GGCGCACGCTTGTAATCCCAGCATTTGGGAGGCTGAGACCGGAGGATCCGGGTTCGCGGCCAGCCTCAGCTACCTAGTGAGGCACTCCGCAACTTAGTGAGACTCGGTTTCAAAATAAAGAATAAAAAATAGGGCTGGGGGTGTAGCTCGGAGGTAGAATGCCCCTGAGTTCAATCCCCAGTACCGAAAAAAAAAAAAAGAAAAGAAAAGTGAATGTGCTCTAGTTATCCAGAATGACTTATGAATAATCCTGAGGGACCCACAGAAAGAACCAATGTCCCACAAAGTACCAGTATTTACCTTATACTCTGGCCAAGGCAAGCCCTCACTTTCTGGTGAACAGATCATGTCCATTCCTATTTCAATCCACCTCTCCTCTACCCTGAGATCATGACCCTTTAAGACCCAGAATAGCATTGGGCATGGTGATGCATGCCTGTAATTTTAGTACTTGGAAGGCTGAGACAGGAGGATCACAGGTTTGAGACTGACCCCAGCAACTTAGTGAGACCCTGTTTCAAAATAAAATTGGTCTGGGAATGAAGCTCAGAGGTAGAATATCCCTGGTTTCAATCCCTAGTATCACACATATACATACATATGCATGCACACATTCACACATATACACACAAATACACATGACTCAGAATAGCTTCATGCCTTTTTAATAATGCATTTCCTGACCCTGCGAATTACCCCCTTGACAAAAAGGATGAATGTGGAAATAAAATGAGAAAAGCATGTGCAGTCATGTATGCCACATATATCATGGTGATCTCATAATGGAACTAGAAAATTCCTATTGCCTAGTGATGTCATAGCTGTCATGATGTCATGGCAAAGCACGTTACTCCTGTGTGTTTGTGATGGTGCTGATGTAAAAACAAGACTTGTATGCTGCCAGTCTGGAAAATTAAAGCACTTTAAGTTATGTAGAGTATGTAATACTTGATAATGATGATGCTACTGGCTTATGTATTTACTATACCATACTTTTTGTTATTTTATGGTGTAATTTTTTTCTAAAACAAAAAATCATATGACTAGTGGGTATGGTGGCATATGCTTGTAATCCCAGTGATTGGGAAGCTGAGACAGGAGGATTGCAGGTTTGTAGTCAGCCTCAGATACTTAGTGAGGCCCTCTGCAACTTAGTGAGACCCTGTTTCAAAATAGAGAATAAGAAATAGGGCTGAGGGTGTAGCTTGGAGGTAGAATGCCCCTGAGTTCAATCCTCAGTACTGCAAAAAATCAGTTGACTGAAACAGTATGCTGTGTTCCACCATCAGTAGTCTCTCACTTCCAAACTGCAATTCTCTGTTTCAGCCTTCCAAGTACTGGGATTACAGGTATGCACCCATACCCGGCTTACTGTATCTCTTGATTGCATCAAGGGATCATGTCAAGTGACCAAAATCACATAGCACCTAGGTTTGTAGAAGTATACTCCATGATGTTTACACAACGATCAAGTCACCTTTCAATGCATTTCTCAGAACACATCACTGTCACTGAGTGATCCATGACTGTATATCAGTTCTTATTCTTGGTAGTCATATTCTCTGAAGTTACTGTAAATGCTGAATTGCAAATACTGAACCCATTGCTCCTAGGGGAAATACAGTGTTAGGGTCCTGTATTGAACCTCTGATCACAGTATTTTCAGCTGATTAATTCATAACCTCATATTGTGTTTCTGTTTAGAAATTTTTTTCGATATATATTATTGATTCATTAACATAGCCAAAAGCACTGTATGATGATGAATAATGCTTATCTAACACATATATTTTCTCCATAAGACATATCACAGCCTTCTTGCATTAAGAAACGCTAGACAAACTGGGTATGGTGGCACGCACCTGTAATCCCAATACTTGGGGAGATGAGACAGGAAGATCACAGGTTTGAGGACACCCTTAGCAACATAGCAAGATTCTCAGCAATCTAGTGAGATCCTGTTTCAAAACAAAAAATAGAAAAAGGGCTGAGGGTATAGCTTGCAGGTAGAATGCTCCTGGGTTCAATCCCCAGCACCAAAACAAAGCTAAACAGAACAACTGAGAGGAGTATACAGAAAGACAATATATTTATGTGTATATATGTATATATTATATATTTAAATATATTTATTAAATATATATTTTTAGTGGTACTGGAAAGCTAGGAGCATTCCACCTCCAAGCTATACCCCCCAGCCTGATTTTATCCCTTATTTGGAAACAGGGTCTCACTAGGTTGCTGAAGGTTTCGCTATATTTGTTGCTGAAACTGTCTTTGAACCCGTGATCCTCTGTCTCAGCCTCCCAAGTATTGGTATTACTGACATGCACCACCACACCCAGCTTATGTATATTCTTAAAGAAAAAAGAAGCTGTAATCCCAGTACCTGGTAGGCTAAGACAAGAGGATCATAGTTTCAAGACCAGACTCAGCAACATAGCAAGACTCAGCAACCTAGTGAGACTCTGTTTCAAAAAACAAAATATAAAGTGTTGGGGGTATAGCTCAGAGGTAGAATGCCCCTGGGTTCAGTCCCCAGTACAAACACCACCACCGACAACAAAAAACACTAGACGGCAGTTTAGCAGTGTGTTTGGGGGCTGTTTTAAACAGAAAAATGAACAACAAAAAGTAAAAAAAAAAAAAAAAAATAGAATAAAAATGCTGAAAAGGGGGCTTGTGTACTGAATGAGAGCTGAAGCAGGCACAGTGTTGCTTTATTTAACCACAGCGAGGCATGTGCTCACATGGCCACTCAAATTTTTTGTCACTCTGTGTACCTGCAAATAATTGTGAGTGCCATGAATATTGATTTTTGGGGTTACAAACAAATTGTGGCGACTAGGTGACTTTGTAAATACGGTATCTGTGAATGAGAATTGACTGTCCTAATTAAGGACTTAGAGGCTGTACATACAAATTTACACTTAATTAGGTATTCTCTGTCACTATTGGAGAATTAAACAAAAAGACACTGGCATTTATTGATCACCTACCAAATACGAGGCACTCTGCTAAATACTTCCATGTAGTTTGTTTTCTTTTTTAGATTCATCCTTGTAGGTTTTTTTTTTTTTTAAAGGAAACTCAGATTAAATGAGTGGGTCAAATGCACACAGCTAATATTTACAACTCAAACCAATATTTACAAATCAAACTCACCTGGTTAGCATGGGCAGCCATTGGATGGAGTTTATTTGCTCCAGTCACTTAGACTTGTTGTGTAGAGGCTGGAGGGACAGAAGAAGAAGAAACCTGGGGATTAGTCAAGTTGTTAGGATTGCTAAGTCTAACTGCTTCTAGAAGGGAGAGAAAGTTAATAGCATACCACTGTGTTAGGCGAGAAGTCTGCAAGGTGACCTTCGCCTGGGACTTGGAGGGACTTTTCTCAATACAGCTGAAAAGAGAGAATAACTTGAGTCTGGATCTCTTGCAGGAGTCCAAGAACAGCCAAAGTCATTTCCTGAGGTTCTTCTGGGGTAACCTCATGTGATTTCTCTCTACTGTGCTTCTCCTGTCTTTGAGTCCTCTTTCTCTGGGGTTGGATCTAGTCTTTGGATTCCCACTGGCAATATAGCCCTGAGAAAAGAGAGCTATGTTTATTTACCACATTCTATGTTTTTATGATTTTTTTAAAAATTATTTTTGGCACTGGGGATTGAACACAGGGACATTCTACATCTGAGCTATAGCCCCAGCCCTCCCCCCCCCTTTATTTTCAAATAGGGTCTTGCTTGCTAAGGTGCTAAGGGTCTCACTAAGTTCCTGAGGCTGGTCTTAAGTCTTAAACCTGTGATCTTCTGTTTCAGCCTCTCAAATGCAGGGATTACAGGCATACACCATTGTGCCAGACAGAAAGTGAGTCTTAACAGCTAAATTGCAAGGTTGTTTAAGTTGGGAGTTGTGTGTTAGTTTTTCAGGGTTTATAGTACCTAGCTCGGTGTCACACAGAGCAGATACTGCACTACATAAAACCAAGGTCAAGTGCTTTCTTGGTGGAAGCTTTTTGACTGTGAAATAGGTATGATATGGAAGTTGACATCATTGATTTTCAAAAGCGAGGACATGTCTTCATTTGCCGCCTCCTAACACCTGTCTCCTTCAGCACGTTGCACTTGTTGGGGTGTGTTTCTCTCCTTCTGCCTCTTGCTGACGTCGATTATGTCTCCCTGCAATCTTCAGTCCTTCTGTCAGCTGCTCCGTCCTTGAACTGAACAAAACCATCAGGAGTGGGCCAGGAGCTGAGTCACTTACCTCTGTCTCTGGAGGGATTGATCTCCCCTGACAAGGGTCTGTCTGGTTTTA
Source organism: Graphiurus murinus (assembly GCA_004027655.1). Classification (NCBI taxonomy): domain Eukaryota; kingdom Metazoa; phylum Chordata; class Mammalia; order Rodentia; family Gliridae; genus Graphiurus; species Graphiurus murinus. The sequence goes on from PVLC010011227.1 coordinate 4,309, forward strand.
GCGGTGCAGTTTAGTGACAGCCCGAGCATGTGTGACCCAGCTCCTTGCCGCAAACTGTGTAAGTCGTCAGAACTGTCACCCAGTCAGAACAAGTTAATTCCACACCAGCAGCAGGGCAGACTGTAATAATACAGGGCCTCTGGAGAGGGTGCTGTCAGGCAGAATGTGGCCGCAGCCACCCAGCTGCTGTGCTCAGCAGTGGACAGATGTCAGCTGACAGGCAGCTTACTATTCCCAGGACCCGAGCAGAAACGAGCTTGGTGATTCTCTGTAGGATCTGGGGTGCTCCTGGCGCTGCCAGCTGTAATCTGGGAATGACAATTTCAATAGAGACCAATTTAAGCTTTAAAACTCCCCATCTTTTCATGGCAGAGGCAGAAAACTGCTCTTGACCCTTTTTTCTTAGTTCTTGTTTTTGCCATCATCGTTAATGAGAGTGATTATGGGGCGGACGCATATTTGTAGGTTTCCCTGGAGACGGTGGCTGATGAGCTGTTGGTCTCATTAAGGAGCATTTTCGCGCTGTGCTCTTTAAGCAATCTTTGTTTTCTGATATACAGGGAGACAGGTATGCATTTCTTGGAGTTGGGAGAATTAAGAATTCCCTCAGTGGGAGAAGAGGGAGCATCTGTCACTGTGTAGGTCCCCACCCCCTCCCCTACAGAGAGATTTTGGGATATGTAAAAGAAATGGTGACAAATATATAGAGTGGGGTCTCTAGAAGTTGAGCACTACTTGATAACAAAATGTGGCCACTATGTTAGCTTAATGGGGAAGAGTTAGATTAGAATTTATTTTTGTACTGAGGATTGAACCCAGGGGCATTCTACTTCCAAGCTATATCTCCCAGCCCTTTTAAAAAAGTTTTAAAAATTTCAAACAGGGTCTTGCTAAGTTGCTGAGGTTAGTGTTGAACCTACAATCTCCCTGTCTCAGCCTCCCAAGTACTGGGATTACAGGTGTGCACCACCATGCCCCACTCCTGTGTGTACTTTTTGTATTGAGGACTGTGTGTATTCAGTTTGACATGACTACAGCCATCTTGAGTCACAACTGCCATGATTACTTCAGAGTACCCCCAGTTTTGTTTCTTTTCTTACACAGTTCCCAGCAAAATATAAGTAGACAAAACCATTAGAATGGTACAGAGGATTTTCCAACCAGACCCTTGCACCAGGAATGTAGATGGTTCTTTCAGCTTGTGATAAACCAGGTACATTCTGACTAGGATGAAGTTCCTTTTATCCTCACCAATATAAATACCTGGTCTATTGACTCAAATTGCAAGAACTTGGTTGGTCTTGCTACTCTTTAGGAACATGCTTCTGTCACCGTACCCCAATAAACTGTGCTCCGTGCACCCCTAGATCTGTTACTTCTTTTCCTTTGGTATCACGGCACCTTGGGGCTGTCCTCACGCACTGGGACTGCATTGTTCCGGAACAACTTTGATGACCAAAGTGATTTTCTTGGAAAGAGGTGGAGACCAAAGAAAAACAGAGAGGACGTGGCTTGCAATTAAATAGGAATGAAAAAAAAAAATACAAGATCATTTTGTTTTTATGGTGGTATGTATGTCACTTGTGTGTGTGGGTGTGTGATTCATGGTAGTATGTTCGGTCCTTCTCAGTTGCTGTAATTGTCTCCTGAAGTGATTTTAGGAATTGGTGAGCAGAGAGCAGTCTTTTTCAGAGCTGAAGGGTTGTCTTATCGAAGATGCACGGCCAGATTTACTGACTCAGCCCAGTGCCTGCATAGATCAACTCTGTGAGGACGCATTTGTGAGATCCCACAGGAGTCATTCTGGCTGGTCTAGTGAAACAAGTGTGGGATACATCATATCCTGTTGTTCCTTCTAGTTCTTTTCTGAAAGGGAAGATACTAAAGAGAGGCATTCTCAAAGAAAGTGGTAGTAAAATTGTGAGGCAGCTGAGGAAATCAGCATGAACGCCTGGTGGCTTTCCTAAAAAACAATTTGATCACATGATTATTGTAACATTCCATGAATTACCTGCGCTGTTCTCTCCCGTCCATGCGTTTCATCATTCCTTTGCATCTCGGGATCCTTTAAGGTCCAGAAGAAAAGTTCCCCTTTACATGAAGTGTTCCCCACACCCTCTGGGAGAAGACTTGGGGCTTTGAAAGCATGTATTATATATATATCTTTTAGTACGTTTACTGGGCAACATGTAAATATGCTTCCTGACATTTCTATCTTTTCCACTAGACTGTGACTGATTGAGGTTAGGAGCCATGCATTATTTGTCATTTCATCTGCGGTGCCTAGAAAATGTCTAGCACAAAACAGATGCTAAATCAATGGTTTGAAGGCTGCATGAAGGGTACTCTGAGCTCTAGTAGGAGGAAAAAAACAAAACAACAAAACTGAACAGATGAAAAGTGGAACTTAAGTGGAAGAACTTAAAAGGGTTGATATTTGCAATAAAGTGTATGAATGTAATGACACGAACTCTTAATAATACTATCAAGATTGACATTTAAAGCATGTGGTAGACAATTAAAAAATTAAAAGGACATTTATAAGCTCAGATTAATATGACTGGGACAGACGGCACAAGGTTAGCACATGGCAAAGAGGTCACAGAACTACTAGACATTGCTTCTTTGTTCTCTACTGAGGAGCACTGTCTTACAGAGATCCACACAGTCAAGGAGGAAAATAGGATGCTGAAACAGCTGGGCTGCTTTGGGTGAGTTCATGTCTCGGGGGCCAGAAGGGACATAGTCCAAGGTTTTAAAATTGCTAGGTGACTGTGGGATCATTTGGAAGAGAAGGAAAGCTGGAGTCTTACTCATTCCTCTTCAATTTCTACTTTCCATATCAAAGAATAAATTTTCTCCATTTCTGCTGCTACCACTATTAATCTATGTCCCTGTGAGTCACTCATTTCCCAGATTACTGAATATCTGAAGTCTCTCTCTCTGGGGCTGACTTCTCCCATGTAGTCTGTTTATAAAGAAGCTGAAGTGAGAGAATATGATGGTTGCCTCTAATGTCAAAGCCAACGCTTATGGCCTTTTCATTTCACCCTTTATGGTGACTCTTTGACCTCACTGGCCTCTGCCTCTCCAGCCAGAACTCTTACCCCTTCCTTCCATTTTCCTGTCCTGCTGAATTCTGTCCAACCTTCCATGCAGGCAACATTCCCTTTTGTTTGTTGAGCTTTTATTTGTGTTCTGTTAACTCATTTAAAAAAAAATATTCACTAGCGGGGTGTGGTGGTGCACATCTGTAATCCCAGTGCTTGGGAGGCTGAGACAGGATTGCAAATTTGAGGACAGCCTAGGTAAGTGAGACATTCAGTGACTTAGACCCTGTTTCCAAACAAAAACATAAAATAATTGGGGGTGTAGCTTGGAGGTAGAATGACCCCAGGTTTGAAGTTTGATCCCCAGTAACACACACACACACACACACACACACACACACACACACACACACACTTCACTGAGTTAGACTCTGTATTAAAAATTAGGAAGATTTAAAGGACAAATCTCCCAGAAATCTTATTTGTGGGGAAAGATGGTTATTAATTAAATAAATGATAACATTACAACAGGATACTGGTACAGTGGCACATACTTGTAATCCCATTACTTGGGAGGCTGAGAAAGGAGGATCGCAATTTCGAGACTAGCATGTAGTAACTTAACCTGTTTCAAAATAAAAATAAAAAGGCTGGGGTGTAGCTTGGAGGTATAATGCCCCTGAGTTCAATCCTCTAAATAAAAAAACAAATAATAACAATGACAAGGCAACAACAACAAAACAAACAAAACAAAGAGGCAAAACAAAGCAAAATTCATAATCTTAATCATTCTACCTCTCAGCTACATATGTGAGGAGAAATATGCTAAAAGAGTACATGACCTTGTCATCTAGGCCAAAGTCATCTCTGATGACAGTGAGAATGAATAGGCATTAACTGGGTGAAGAAGAGGAAGGAAGGGTGTTCCCAACATAAGGAACAAGATTTGCAAAGCCCTGTTTAATGAGGCAACCCTACAGTGATGATAAACTCAAAGAAAGTGTGGCAGGCAGGGTGGCATCAGATCATCCAGCTCTTCGAACAATGTGAGAGAATGTCTGTTTCTGCACTAAAGGGGGTTGAGAGTCATCAACCCATTTCAAGCAAGAAAAACAGAATGAAATATTTTGAAAAGATCATTATGTCTGCAGTAGGAATTGGCAGAAGAATGACAGGATGTTAGTGAAACATTTGGGGTGGGGGGAACTTTTATAGTAATCCAGTCTGCTGATGCTTGGGTTTGGATTAGAGTGGGTGTGGAGGGTCTAGAGAGCAGTGGGTTGATTTGAGAGACTTTTGGGAGGGGAGGTTGGTATCGCATGTTAGTAGATTAGAGGTGGGAGAAAGAAGGCATACCAAAGAAAACCCCCAGTTTTCTGGTACATAACTTGATGGCTGGTGGAGACAGTAAAGAGGACATTGAGGAAAGAAGACAGATGGGTTGATGAGTTTGGTGTTGGGCTGATAGAGCTTCTGATCTGTGCAAGAGGAGAAGTCAAAATGGTCTAAGAGCCACCATTTTGGAGATAAGAGGGGGGAGGTCAAGGCTGGAGGCACAGGCTTGTAAGACATCTTACATAAGTCAAAGCTAGCCTTAAGTAGCTTGAAGCCAGTTGTTTTGAGAAAGAATATGGAATATGAAGGAGAGAGGGTATAGGGTTAAGTCTCGAGGAAAGTTAGCAATAAATGGAGGACTTGAGGAGAGTTTTAAGTCCTATCTGAAGGGACAGGAAGAAAGCAGCTGTGCTCTCTGACCCAAATACTGTTTCCTTTTCTCTTTGCCTGGCTGATACTTGCTCATCCTTTAGGTCTCAGCTGAGGCACTTCTTATTCCAGGAAGTCTCCTATAATGACTTCATGTTTCTCCAAGACTTGGTTCAATGCTTTAAACATGTGCTTCCATGCCATTGAACTGGACCATCCTAGCACAATATGCTACACTTTATACTATTTTTTTTGCTCATTGCCTATTTTTTTCTGCCAGAATCTTAGATTTGAAAGAGTAAGAACCAACCGCATTTATCTTCTGGCCCCATCATACAACAGAGTGCCACACAGCCAGAGAGGTGCTTTATACTTGTTATTAACTGAATAAATTACCATTGAATTTTCAAATTAGATACAAATCAGGGGATGTTGAGTTTTATGAAACTCTTTCTCAAATTATAAACACAATTTATGTAAGAAACCCATTATTGTTGTGAGCCAGTTTGGAGTCCTGGAGAACTGGTCATTTCAAGCTAAATGAAGAGTATATTTTTTAATAGAAGAAAGAAGGCTTTCAGATCATGGGTCTGTTATGTTCCCACAATATATCTGTGTCTTAGCAGTCACTCATGACATGCATACAGACTGCTCAATGTCAAATTGGAGAAAAATGTTCTTTTTTTTTTTTTTTTTTTTTTGCGGTGCTGGGGATTGAACTCAGGGGCATTCTACCTCCGAGCTATACCCCCCAGCCCTATTTTTTATTCTTTATTTTGAAACAGAGTCTCACTAAGTTGCGGAGTGCCTCACTAGGTAGCTGAGGCTGGCCGTGAACCTGGATCCTCCGGTCTCAGCCTCCCGAATGCTGGGATTACAAGCGTGCGCCACCACGCCCTGCTGGTCCAATTTTGATTTGGGCTAAGGTATATGGTCCACAATCTCTGATCTGAAAGCTTTGGAGTCAGATTTCTTTTAGAACTTAGGGTTTTGGGATGTTGTAATAGAAATAGAAAATGTATCTATCACTCTTACAGTGTCTATCAACCTGCTGAAACTCTTACAAAGGAATGACTATAGTAACACAGTTGCTTTTCTGTTTCACTTTGGAGTTCCACACACCACATTTTATCTTCACATAAGCTCTGGGAAGTAGGTAGGGTCTCTATTTCATGGACTGGGGAAATTAAAGCTTTGAACTATGAATTCTGAGCTATATCTTGAAAGCAGGCTTTTAGACTCAAGTCAGATGTTCTTCACCTAACTCCAGATAGCTTTCTCAATTCGGAAGTGATATGTCTCAGATATTTATAGAGCCTCTATGATTGCATATCTGTCTATAAAAATTGACACATGACCTTGGGCATGTCATTTAATGCCAAACACTGTTTTACTTTGTAGTATTTGATTAATAAACCTTTATATGAAGGTTTCTTTATCAACAAAGAGTCAAACTAGGATCCCAAAGACATTTTAGTTTTTTATCTTAACCATATTAGAAATTAAGCAGAAATTAAAAAATAATTTTTAATTCATTGGAAAACAGTATTACATATTAGTATATAGTTATGAAATATAACTATTCTCCAAAATAAAAATGAGAAGAGTGTTATTATTATTACTTTTTTTGTGGTACTGGAGATTGAACTAGGGGATTCCGTCCCTAAGGTATACCCCCAAACTGATTTTAAAAATTTGGAAACAGAGTCTAAGTTACTGAGAGCCTAGCTAGGTTACTTAGGCTAGCTTTGAGCCTGTGATCCTTCTGTCTCAGTCTCCCAAGTACTGGGATTATGGGCATGCACCACTATGCCCGGCCATTATTTTACATTTTTGCAAATTTCTTTCATATCTAGATTAAAAGGCAACAAGTGGATTTTCACATCTGCTTTTGTGTTTAATTTCTTGCTCCATGTTGTTCTTGTTGAAATATATGAAGAAAAGTGGGCACCACACAGATATGTAGTTGGGAAAGGGAGACATATTTTAATGGCATCTTATAATTGTGGGTATTTTTTGGCTATTTTATTAGAACTTGAAAAATGGTAGTTTCTTGAAAGTTAGTTTTTCTATGGAATCTGAAATCATACTGATGAACTTTTCTCACTCTGTTACATTAAAATCCCTAAGTTTGTCTTTAATTTTGAAAGAATCTTTTTCCTGTGCGTGATTTTGGAGCATTTTGCATTGTTCACTTGGAAAACACTGTTTTGCTAAGGATATGAATCTTCCAAATATTGACAAAGCTCATGATACAAAAAGAAATGCACTAATATCTGATTCCAGCAGAATTCTTAAAGTATTGGAAAGTTGTAAATCTTGTGGTAGAATGTCCAAATTTCCCCAAATGTGAATTTCACTTGAAAGTTCAGATTTTATCATGAGCAATCAATACTATTATTGGTTATACCAAGAGGCTCTGGTAGTTCATTTTGGACAAAATGTCTGTCAGCACTCATGTTTCAGCATGGGATGATTGTCAGCTAAAATGTTTCATGACAAGAGTGGTGCAGATTGCAATTCAAACCATTGCACACACGATGCTCTATGAGGCAACTATCATACTTGGACATAAGTAAAAGTACCTTATGTACACTTCCCATTTTACCACAGAAAACAGTAAAGATATGTACTCAAGAGCTGATATTTAATAAAACTACTTCTTGTTGCTTCATCAAATACTCTCAAGTGAACCTACTCTATCTTCTATCAAAAAATTTTTTTTAACCATGAGTTCATGCCTTAATTTGTGCCAAAATGCCAGCTAGTTTTCTCATCATTGATCTTGTACCATCAATTTAAATGTCAGCATAATGAACAAGGCAAACAACATCCTAGAATTATAAAAATTGTATGATCTCTTCAGTCCCCCTTAAATGATCTGAGGGACCTCTGGATCCCTCAGATCTGCAGACCACACTTTGAGAACTGCTGGACTGACATTGAGCAATCCATAAGAATTGCATTGTGTTACCCCAACTTCTGGGAGAGTATTTTGAGAGAAAAAATGGTAAATGTCAATTGCATTAGACCTGACTTCATAGTGCTGGACCAATGATGTCACAAGAATATGCCAATCACATGAACATCCAAGCCCAATTCTTATTCACACCTCTGTTTCATCTGTTTTCTCAAATTTCACTAGTACTTGCACATCCACCTCAAACTATGTTGTGATAGAGATTTCTAGGTGTCTCCAAATCTACTGCCTCTTTTTTCCTTAACAGCTTTTCTTGCATTAGATATGACCATCAGAATCAACAATGATGTTAGTGGAAGGATGTGTACCTTTAAGTCCTCCCCTTAAAATCCCTTTCTCCTGTTGGCTGGATATGGATCAGGATAAAGACCGATGAGATGGCAGAAAGAATGTTGGGATGACCAGATGGAGAAGAGCTGACTTCACTCTGAACGTCAGCAAAGGAGAAGTAAATTCCTGTTTTGGACACCACATGTTTGTCTACTTGTTACAGCAGTTAGCCTACCTTAACACTGGCTTGAATAATCTTTTAGTGTTCAGTGATTTGTCTTCCTCAATGACACGTAAATTGAACTGTCCTAAAGGTTAACTTCATTAGTGACCTATCTTTACAGAGACATTCTGGAAAAGGACACCCCTTTCTAGACCTATGGCAGATTCTCCTTTTATCCTTTTAGCAAAGGATTAGGAGTAATGAGGGACAAATATTTGTCCCTTACATATTTGGAGGATTATTATATTGCATTATTACTTTACATATACATATTCCAACACTAAAATGACTAGCCTCGGATACCCATGGGTGTAGACAGGGAATTAAGTTGGAAATTGGAAATGTATTCCATGAAAGATACAATGAGAAAAGTAATTGAAGATAAAGTATTATAAATAGGATGACTCAGAAGGTTGAAAACTGCTTTCAAATAATGGATATAGTTTTTCAAGGGGGAAGTAATTGAGTAGGTTCCAAATTTAAAACCTTTGGGGGAATTGGTTCTTCTCTTAATTACTGATCTTTCTCCTTGGTTTGTGAATATGAAACTAATTCCCCCTAGTGTCAGTTAGATAGAGATGCAATTACAAAAATAATGGATGTGATCCAGGACATTATTAAACTTTTTTTTTTTTTTTTGGCTCTTATTTGTATTCAATGCAAATCAGCATTCTGAGCAAATAACTGGACCATTTTCCTTAACATTTTTTGATACCATGGCTTATGATACATCATCTATGTCATATTCAGTGATGTTGCTTCCATCAATTCTACAATGATCATTTCCTACCTTAACTATTTGCGATGCCCAATTTTATGATTATTTCACCATTTTTTGTAGACATCTGAATTAAGGCTTCTCTGGAAAAAAGTCTAGGTATATGTTTGCATTAATTCAGCGAACATTTAGTGAATATATACCATGTGCTAGGCCTTGCAGATACCAGGATATATAAGCAACTCTTGTTTTAAAGGAGCTCACAACCCAGTGGGGAGCTAACATTGTAATAGTCAACTAGAATAGGTCATAGAGCAGTAACAAACAGCCCCCTCCCAAATCTCAGTGGCTCAACACAACCAAAATTTATTTTGTTTTTATTTTACATCCAAGTAATCAGCAGGGGGCTCTCCTTAGGTGTCCAGGGATCCAGGCTTTTTAACGGCTTCCTCTTATCTGTGATCAGCAGAGGATCTCTGTCATGGGGAAATGACCATGAGCACTGGTTTTTAAAGCTTCTGTTAGAAGTGACACATGCCATTCTTGTTCACATTTTATTGGCTGAAGTAAGTCAAAAGACTACTTTAGGGAGTGTGGAAAGTCCAGTCCTGAAGGGAGGAATGGAGTGTTTGTGGATAACCAAATGCTAACCACACATAAACAGACAATTATAGTGCAGAGAGGGGACTAGGTGACCCCAGCACTCGGAGATATGATACACTCACCAATGTTAAAATGAAGGCTTGCACAGGATACTGATCAACACGGGGGTGGGATGAGCTCCAGTTAGGGGACTGGGCCTCAGTGAGCAGCATCTTAACAATTTTTCCAGTAAAGAAGCTTTCTGGACCCCCTGAACTCGCTCAGGGAGAGCAGTATAGACTGGGGCTCATCATGTATGGAAGCACAGACACAGCAGAGGCAGGGCATTTGAGAAAGGAAACAGCAAACTTGTAGTTTGCTCCCTGGAAAAGGACATTTTATGCATGCATCTCTTAATGGCTATTTTAAGAGAAAGGTGCTTCACTTGCAAAGCACTCTAGGCTTCTAATCCTCCTGGCTTTCTTCTTTCGCTGCTTCCATGAGCTGAGATCCCTCTTCTCCCCTGCCGCTCAGGCTTCTATGCTGAGGATAAATACCCACAAGGGGCTACAGCCAGGCCACCACCTCATTTTCACGCGTGATTGAAGTCCAAATTTTGACCTTTCTCCAGAGGAGCAGATACTGCATTAACACCTCCAACCACTTACCAGCTCCCAGAGCTCAGTGGTGTCTGTTGTCTCCCATTTGCTTCTGATGATCACATCCTGGGAAGTTATTTCAAACAAGAAGGGAGGGGCTTGTGGAGAGAGAGAGAGAAAAGGGAGAGAGAGACAGAGAGAGAAAAGGGAGAGAGAGACAGAGAGAGAAAAGGGAGAGAGAGAAAAGGGAGAGGGAGAGAGAGAGAGAGAGAGAGAGAGAGAGAGAGAGAGAGAGAGAGAGAGAAGAATGAGCAAGAATGACTTAAAGTGTCTTTCCTAGAAATAGAACTATTTTTCTTCTGGGCATACTTTGCATCTAGTCCTTTATAATCCTAAGGCAATTGGATTTAGATTCCAGCAATACTGGGATTTCGCCCTGATCCCAAATATGTCTCCAGGAACCAACTAAAATATTAGGCTGTTGCCAATGAGTATATTGCTGGGGGTTGGCAGCGGCAGTTCTGTGGAGTGGGAGCTGCAGATTGTTGGTCAGATCTCTTAAATCGAGGTTTAGCATTGGTGGGAAGAAAACTGATTAATTGGGGGATGTTCACCTACATCATAACTGGACTGATCAAACCAAAGCAGATGGCAAGCCTTGTCTTTGCTCCTGCAGCACCTGCCCTGGCTAACTCACAGTCTGTATCTATAGCGCAAAGGAGCAACCTGTGGATGTTATTGAATGTTTCATATGACATGAGGAGGAAGTGTACTTTTTTTCTTTTTTAACAACTTATGATAATTAAATGACTCCCTGCATATATATATATATATATATATATATATATATATGTACACACATACACATATATACATACATACTTATATATATAAAACATACATAATTATATAACATATATATTATATATAATTGCTGCACATTTACTTTTTCAAAGTGAAAAAGATGACTAATAACAACTTGGGACCCATTCATTGTACCCATCTTTTACCTGCATTTGCTTGTTTCCAGTTATGAGTGGCTAGTTAAATTTAAAACAAAGTAACTAAAAAACATCTCTATCCTTAAAGTAATCACAGTCAGGTACTCAGTAGCCACGAGTGGCCAGTGGCTGCCATTTTGGACACTTTCATCCTTCTGTAATGTTCTTTCATACAACACTGGTTTAGACCATTGTTCTCCAAAATGGGATAAGAGTCACCCAAGGGGTTTGCAGACAATCTCTGGGGGAAGAAGAAAATATCAGCACTTCTCCTAATTATTGTCTTTCTTATAGGAAGTAGAGTTTGAGATGGAGATTAAGTAGCAAGGAGTTTATCAGAAAGTATTCTCAGGACCAATACCTATGTAGGGAAAAGAAACTGGAGTGGAGATGTAGAAGAGGAGGGACCAGGGGGAAGAGAGGGAGAGGCACAGTCACAAGGACACCACCACTCATTCATGGTGGAGCTCTGAGGGTGGGGAAAGTTTTCAGAATTGTCCTGTGTTGCTAAGCGGGCACGAGCCCTTCGTTCTCCTATAAGCAACCAGTCATATGTACAGGCTGCTCTGAGATGAGGTGTGACCTTGGGCAGGGAGGCTGTCACTAGCAGCTTTCAGTCTCTAAGGGGGATCTGAGTGGTGCATCAGAATGCCCCATACCATTTGGTATTTCTGCATTTGTTTACAGGATGTTCAAAATTCTTTAGTATATGGGTAAACAAATTTTTAAGTGAATATAGGTGTACATAGTAGGATTTGTGCTAAATATGCAGAATGTAAAAATCAAAAAGCTTAGAAATCAATTGATTTAGACTCTGTATTGAAACCTAGATGTTTCAATACAGATAAATGTGCTTGCATTTGCAGTTCCTTGTCTGCAAGGGGGGGGGCGCAGAGGAGAGAGAGAGAGAGAGAGAGAGAGAGAGAGAGAGAGAGAGAGAGAGAGAGAGGAGAGGAGAGGAGAGGAGAGAAGAGAAGAGAAGAGAAGAGAAGAGAAGAGAAGAGAAGAGAAGAGAATGAATTACAATGAACCTAGTTTTGCAGATCTTCATTGCTTTATTTGGGATCCTAGAATCTGGCATCCATTGAATTAAAAAGTTTAAAATGTTCTTCCCCTCAATACTTGCAGATTATATATATATATATAGCCAGAGAAAAGGAAGTGATAGAAAGTAGAGGTGAGGGTACTGAGACAGCTCCATTGGAGAGCTTGGTTTAAAACAGGTGTCTGCCTGTGGTTGACTGAAGAGCAGCTGCTGTGATTGGCTGAGACTTGGCTCATGTTCTGATGTGACAGTCTGTTTACATATGAGCTTAGGTTACAGTTGATGCTGTATGGAGTAACATTAAGTCCAACATTGTCTAACTTCAAATATGTAGAGCGGGAGCTTTAGGCTAGGCTTCATTCAATTTGACAATAGTAACAGTGTCTGATGCTGAAAACAGTTGAGAAAAATGAAAAAAAAAAATAGAAATACAGGGAGAAAGGGAAGGAACTAAGAGCCAAGGAATGAGAGCAAATGAAAGTAAAATGTATGGAGTAAAATTGGCCATTGTTTTGAGAACTTAAAATCATATATAATCTTCTCTTTACTGGTTAAAAAAGCAAAGCTGGGAAAACAAAACAACACAACCTCAACCTCCTAGATTAAAAACCCATTTCTTATGAAGAAGAAATAATCTAATATTTATTCAGCATCTTTCTATTATTTATAGGAGGCACTTGAATGCGTAGTTCACATATGTAAATCTCACTTAATTTCCCTAAGTATGCAGTGTTATTCACTGAATATTTGTCTCCCTAAAACTCATATTTTGAAACCCTGATCCCCAAATGTGATGCTTTTAGGAGATGGGGCCTTGGCGGGGGAGTTATTAGGTCATGAAGACAAAGCCTTTATACATGGAATTAGTGTCCTTTAAAGAGAGAAGGCAGAGAACTATGTCTCTTTCTGTCCCGTGTAAAGATTCAAGGAGAACTTGGCAATCTGGAGACCCCTCACCAGAGCCCAGCCATGCATGTGTTCTGATCTTGGATATGCTGCTTTCCAGAACTGTCAGAAACAAATGTTTCTGTTGAAGTTGTGCAGCCTATGGTGACCTTTTTCTTAAGGGGACAGTACTGAGGATTGAACCTAGAAATGTTCTACCACTAGACTAGACCCCCAGTTCCATTTTATTTATTTTTTTGAAACAGAGTCTCACTAAGTTGTTGAGACTGGTCTTAACCTGGGACCCTCCTGTCTCAGCCTCCCAAGTACGGGAATTACCACCAAGCCCAGCCCACTATGGTGTTTTATTATAGCAGTCTGAGCTGACTATGATACCTTGTGAGCTAGGTGAGAATATTATGGGCTAGGAAAGATGGCCCCACTAAATGACAAGGAGTGGTAATGACTTAGTAGAGAAACCTTAACATATTTTTTGTCATCCTTGGGAAACCTGTATTTTGATCTTGGCCCTTAGAGATTTAGGTGCAGAGAAATTCATAAATCAGGTACTACAAACTCGATTGCCTGCAGAAGCTTGGCAGGCAACATAAATGGGCAAGGCCAGTCCAGGCTGAGACCCTAAGGAGAGGTGGGAGTGCGGTGATGTGGACAGCCTGTGCTCCCCCTGCTGCAGTGGCCAGGGAGGACTGTCAAATCGACGTCACCAAATCTTTCAGTTCTCAAGAGATGGTGGGTATGTAGGTGACATCTGGTGTTTACACATTGACATTCATTTCAAAACTATGGTGGATCAAAAGAAAGACACCTGGGGTTACAAGTGACTTTGAGGCAGTAGCGCCCTGGTTACAGAAGCTTCATAGCATCTTTATAGAGCAGGCCTCTGATTGACTGGGTCCACCACTGAACCTTAGGAAGGTGGAGGTCTGGAAGTTGGGAAGCCATTCATGCCTTCCTTCAGAGGATGTTTGCCCCGAGGATGTCCCTTGAGAGACCCACCAGTAAGGACTTACAAAACACAGGACAACTGGGCAACTGAGCAGGGCGGGGTGGGGGTGGGTGGGCACAAACCCCTCACTTCCAAAGTGAGCAGGGGTTTACGTGTTTGGATCCCTTTTTACCACGGATACTTCCCGGCTGCTTACTTCAGCTAATTTTAGAAAACTAGTCTGACTTCAGCCTTCAGATACAGCCCTTGATAGACTTGTGCAGCCTCCTTGGCTATCACCGAATATCACTTCAGCCTTGCAAACTAATTACAGAAATGTCACCGCTGTTACCACCTGTTAGCATAATACATTTAATCATTAGCAATTAGTAAGATATTTGACCTTTGGCTGGGGAGGGGAGGAAAACAGGAGGAGGGAAATGGTAAGAAGGGCACATCTACTCCCACTTGTGGGTCCCTGTCTGTTTGTTGTGGTGGCTTTGCATCATTACCACCTGGCAGGAGAGTGTTTATTCAACTTGTGTCCTGGCTGCAGAGGAGGACATGAAAAGTTGAAGAGTTATGATCCACAGCCCCAGGGATGTTCCACAAAACAATGCAGACCTTCGCTATTGGGTGCTTATGTGTTTGTTCTTTGAAGCCCGGTATGGGCGGCTGGTAATGAGATTCTGAACTAAAAGACTGAAATTTGTTCTCTTGGGTGAATGAGTGCCTGGGAGAATTCCAGAATCCTTTTTATTACCATTGCATGGTGCCAGGAGGAGGGCTTCTGTGGCAACTATTGTTGAGGGTTTGCTCTTTAATGCAATTTCCTCACTGTAGTTTTCTTTGTACCATCATCACACATTGTCTCTGTAGTTTCTTCACTGTTTAACAAACTGTTAAAGGTTCCCTCTTTAGTATTAGTTGAATTCTTCTTAAGAAATCCTTTGATCTATTTTCAGGAAGCTCAAATTAAAAAAAATCCCATGGGTGTAGTTCAAGATTGTTATCTAGACAGGGTGGGCCTAGATGATAAATGGAATTGCTTTACAGAGTGAATGAGCAAACTCTTTGATAGTAGCTGTCTGAACTGGGCCTCTTCTTGCTTTTTTCCCGGCGACAAGCACTGGTGGCCACTGTTCCTTAGTAAATTAGGCAGATGTGGCCTGTGCCCCATTTACACCGCAAGCAGAGATAGACTCATGTGCATCTTTTCAAATAAGTCTATAAATATGGCCTACTTTGTATGGGAGAAGAGGGGAAGCCTGGAACTGGTGTGTTCAGGATTTGGTGAGAAATACCTTTCTCAAAAGGCAAGTTGGTTTCTTGATAGAGGACAAGAGGGGAGATACAATTTCGGAATCTCTTTAAAAAAATGAGAGATGGAAAGACATTCTCTCCTGTTTTATGATATTCATCCATTCATCCATCAAAACCAACCAATATACACTGAGTTCCTGTTATTAGGTAAAATCACAAGTTTATTGAGCTGATGCTATGATGTCACTGAATAGTGACCCAAGTACAACCTGGCTACTAGCCTCTTAATCCTGTTTTTTCTGGGGCCATCACCCTTGCCCTCCCCCTTGCCCCAACCTGTCCCCATCCTGTGTCTAGGCCAGTCTGTGTTGTTCTGTGAGTTCTCCTCTGGTGCTCCGATATTAGCTCGCTGAGCCTTGTCAGTTCAAATCAAGTTACGGCAGCACGAGCCACAGCTCCCCTTGTCAGCCCACTGAAAGGCAGCTGTAGCCAGTGGGAACCAGTTAATTAGCAGTGACAACTATCAGGTTGGGATTTTTTTTGTTTAATGCTTAGTTAATTGCACAGTAATTGGATTTAGATTTGGCTTACAGAGAAGGGGTGAAAGGTTCTGGGTGGAGCTTCTATAGTCTCCAGCAGGAGAATGGAGGTGGCCACTGTTCAAGGCTAGCCTGGCCTCCTCTCACAGACCCTGTGGACATCTGGAGGCCTGCAGCTTCCCACAGGGGATTGTGAGGCACTGGCAAGGCAGAAGGAGCTGCTGCAGGAAGGATAGGCCTGATTTGGTGCAAACCAGCCTGTGTCATGGGGGCAGTGGGTGTGGGGCACTTCAACATATTCTCTCTTCTCACACTCTACTGTGAGGCAGTCACTGTTATTTTTACTATTCAGGTCAGGAGGGTGAAGATCTGATACACTGAGTAACTTTCCAATATCACACGTAAGAAGAAGTAGGTCCAGGGTTCGAACTTGGGTCCTTCGGACTCTTAAACTCAAATTCTTTTTGTTGTTGCTTTGGAAGGAGAAGGAGGAGGCAGAAAAATTTAGTGTTGTCATCTTTTATTTGGCAAGTGGTGCTAAGAGCTTTAATGTCAATAGGAGCTGCTACCAAGTGTGAGGATGCATCTTTTTTTTTTTAATTACTGGTGCATTTTAATCATGCATAATAGTGGCATTTATTGTGATATATTCATATAGACACATAGCATAAATTGGTCTGTTTCATTTACCTGATGTTCCCTTTCCCCCTGTCCTCCCTCCCACATCCCCTATCCTACTGTTCTCTATTTTCATGAAGTCCCTTTTATTTCCTTTTCTTCTCTCTAAGCTTCCACCTGTGACAGAAAACAAACGTAAGACCCTTGACTTTCTGGGTCTGGTTGATCTCACTTAGCATGATGTTCCCAGTTTCAGAGGATGAGTTTTCAGCAATGCTCTTCCTGGCCAGTCCCACTGTCTTCCTAGTTCAAGATAGTGTTCATTCAACAAAGCTGGCATGCTCATATTCGTATTTGGAGATTCTATGTGCCAATTGTTAATATATCCAATATAAACCAATAATATTTTAGTTGCTACCAACAGAAATCTAACCCAAATCAGTTTGGATATAAGCTGGAAAAACCATCAGGTGAGCAATCTAGACATGGAAGATTCGCTGAAAGAAATTTGATTGTGGAACCTGGAAGTTTGGCTGTGCAGTGACTCTCATTCTGCTGTGGCCCAGTTTTATGTGTTTTTATGGGCTGAATGTTTGCATTCCCCCTCCTTAAATTCATATGCTGAAGCTGTAACCACCCAGTGTGGCTGTATTTGGAGATGGGGCCTATAAAGAGATAAGGTTAAAGGAGGTCTTAAGGGTGGGGTCCTGATCCAATAAAGTGAGTGTCCTTAGAAGAAGAGGCACCATGCTAAGCATGGTGGCCCACATCTGTAATCCTAGTACTTGGGAGGCTGAGACAGGAAGATGTCAAGTTTGAGGTCAGTCTCAGCAACTTAGCTAGACCTTGTTTCAAAATAAAAAAATAAAATAGGACTGGGGGTGTAGGTAGGAGGTAGAAAACCTTTGGGTCCAATCCCCAGTACCACAAACAAAGAATCTCTCTAGAGAGCTTGCTTTTTCACAAGAGGATATGTAACTACATAGAGATAGTCCATAAGCCAAGAAAAGAGGCCTCAGAATGAAACCTACCTTGCCAGCACCTTGATATCTAACTTTCCAGCATTCAGAACTGTGAGAAATAAATTTATGTCCCCTACTCCCCCACCCTTTTTCCCAGTTCCAGGGATTGAACCCAGGGCTTCTCACATGCTAGGCAAGTGCTGCAACACTAAACAACACCCCCAGAACTCTTTTTTCCTTATTATTGGGTCAATGTGTTAGCTTTTGGTTGTAGGGACAAAATACTTGACCTGGACAACTTAAAAGGAAGATCTATTTTGGCTTTACATTTTCAGAGGTTTGGTCCATGGCTCCATTGCTTTGGACCTGAGCATCATGGTAGAAGGGTGTAGTGGAGAAAAGATGCTCACTTCATGGGAAAGAGGCTGGGGAAAAGATAAATCCTTCCAGACCTTCCTTTCCCTACCTACTTCTTCCGTCCATGCCTTACCACCTCAGAAGTAGAATTGAGCCCAGGGGGGCTCAATCCCTATAATTTCTACCATCTCTCAATAGTCCGTTAAAATTATTAATCCGGCACATGAATTAATCCATTGACGAGGTCAGAGGCCTCAAGATCCAATCATTTCCTAAAATCCTCACCTCTGAATATTCCTGCCTCAGAGATCAAGGCTTCAACACATGAGCCGTTGGGGGACAGCCAAGAGCCAAATGGTGACAGGAAAAGAAGTTGAGCAGAGTGTGTTCCTGGGACATCTGAGCCTTGTAACTGGGTGGTGTGGAATGACAGAACAGTGATACTGTCAGTGTTCCATGCACATGACTTCCACCCATATGTAGTATAAACCCAAGCCATGATATTTGTTTTTCAGAGATTAATATTAGTTCTTTTGAGACAACATGCTTTTGTTGAATTTTGTTCAATTCAGTTTGCGAATCTGTCTTGGGGGTGCTGTAATTAGAGACTGATTTTCACTAATAATTTATAAAGGACAGCATTTCAAAACAGTCAAATCCATGATCACAAAGTCATATCCATTAAGAAGAGAATTTTAATCTTCCTTGAAGAACCAGTGGCCATGTTTTTGGACAGGCCTCGTGGTAATTGTCACTGGGGTGCCACATCAGTAGAGGGTCCATAAAATATATTGGGAACTATCAAAGGCAAGTTGGGGCATGTTTATCATTTTTCTGATCATCCTCAGACTTGACATCTATGCAATAGAGGCAAGACCCTTTCTCTTGAATTTTAAGAATCTATAAAATTTGTAAGTTCTTCAAGGAAAATAAATTACAGGGTGAGTCTGGCCTAGGTGGAAATTTATTCTTTTTCCCTAATATGTGTAGTTTTGTAAATTCTTCTGGGGGCCCTTTTGATTTCTTGTTAGAGCTTCCTTTGTTTCATGGATTCAACAGGTTCTCTAGTCTCTTTGAAGATACTGATATTTTTTGTTTTTCTTGTGTTGGACTGGGCTTTGAACTCAGGGACATTATACCTCCAAGTTACACCCTCATCCCCCTTTTTTTTTTTTTTGCGGTACTGGTGATTGAACCCAGGGGCATTCTACCTCTGACCTACATCCCCAGTCCTATTTTTATCCTTTATTTTGAAACAGGGTCTCACTAAGTTATGGAGGGTCTCACTAAATAGTTGAGGCTAGCTTCGAACCTGCGATCCTCCTGTCTCAGCCTCCCAAGTACTGGGATTACAAGTGTGCGCCACCACTCCTGGCTCCCTCATCCCTTTTTTATATTTTATTTTGAAACAGGAGCTCACTAAGTTGCTGGGGATGACCTTGAACCTGCGATCCTCCTGTCTCAGCCTCCCAAGTACTGAGATTGCAGGAATGTGCCATCATGCCCCAGCAAGACACTGATAGTTTTTAAACTTATTTCCTGCAAAATCTACCCTCTTCTTGTGTTACTGTTTGTTTAAACCTCTTTCTTCCTAAAGTCTTTGACGTCTGGTAATCCTTGGTTGATTGCTCAGGATTTTCAGTGAGGGACTGATCAAGAAATTAGAAGCTCTGAGGAGGTGGGGAATGGGAAGTTACTAGCATCAAGCTTCCCTCAGCGGTGATCTGGGGATGTTGTTTGCTATAGAATCCCTGATATCATTTTCTTCAGGTTTTTCCTGTGGGTAGGTCAGATTCCTGAAGAATCATCTACTATTCTTGTGTTTGTTAAAAGGATCTGCTGATGTTCTTGGGGGAACAGTGCTGGAAAGGAGACTGAGGGGCTCAGTGTTACATGCATATGGTAAACAAGCTATATACATTTGATGCAGTACCTGAGCCATTAACTGTGCTTGCTGCCCCCCACTCCAGAGATATTTGATTTTATATACAGAATAAACATGGGGACCTTTGCCAGAAACATCGAGGAGCAGTTACCTAGTCCTATGGAGAGGAGATGGAGGGAACCAGGACCTAAGTGATTATCAAACAGGGCGCTCACACCTTTTTCCTCACAACTTTCCCTTCCCTTCCCTCCCCAGCTCTCAGCCTCCAGTTCCAGAACTAGGTGATGCCCCTTGTTGTTTTGATTTGCAAGATTTCTGCATTGTGGTTGGGCTTTGGAAGGGAGCAAAATTAGATGTGCGTGTTCAGCCCACCACCTTAACCCAGAACACTGTACTCCATTTTTAATTCTTTCACTTATTTGAACCTATGAAATATTTGATTTACCCTGTATTTGGTAATTACAATATCTGAAGTCTTTTGGGGATTCGTGTCCGTTGTTTGCTAGTTCTGTTTAGTCTTGTCTGTTGTACTGTTTAATTCTTGTGAGTTTTGTGGACTTGGCTATGAATTCATGTTCATAGGAACCTGGAGGGAATTCTTTAGGGATAGATTGACGGGGACTTCTGCCAGGGACCTAGGGGTGCTTTCATCTCAGCTTACTTTAAGTTTTCAGTTTCTGATTCCTTTGACCACACAAAAAGTGTGAGGCCTTACCTAAGGTCCCAAGTTCCTGGCTCCATGCCTCTGTAGGGAGAATTCTTCTCATTAGTTAATCCTTTTCTAATGTATGTGGCCCTTTGGGAGTCTAGACTGACAAAGGGGGCTGAAATTCAAATGTCTATGTTGGGATAGGTCCTAGGTTCTACCTTCTGCCTCTAAAATGTAGAGTTCATGAAAACAGAGCCCTCACCCTTGAAGCTGGTACCTGGCATCAGGGCTAATCTCACCCTTGGGATTGAAAAGTGACATCTGTAGGACTTGCTTGTCTTGCTGGTCACCCAAACTTGCCTTACTTCTGGCCTCAGAGAATTTCCCCCACCTGCATACATGCTCAAATATGCACTTATTATGTTTACAAGAACCAGGTGCCTGTTCTCTTCTGCTTTGTCAAGGGAATTGAGCAGAGAAGTAGGCTTTGTCTGGTGGCTCTGCCTGCTGCTACCAAATCTCCCTGGCCTAGGTTTGAGTTTGACAGCTGGGATTTGCCATGGTAACCTCACCTTTGGGCTCTGTTCTCCCATCATGGCTGTTCTTTCAGGTCTCACTTTCGCTCTTCAGTTTTTCCAGTGCCCTGTGCTTTGAACACCTCTGACACTCTTGGTCTTAATCTCCTCCTATCAATTTCACATTCACTCTTGCTCAGAGTCCTCTGCTTGGCATATCTTCACTTTACCTGCCCCACATACAGCTGGTCTATATCTTACTCATCATTTATGGCTTGATTCCAAAGCCACCTCTACCTGGAAGTCTGCCTGAATGCTTCCTACTCAAGACAAGCTTCCCCACCCCCAAGATTTTCTCTACCACTTACGCCTTTGCACCATTTCGTAGTGTTTATCTTCATATACATCTCTTCAAATTCTGCTGGGAGGTGGAGACTTTCTATAGGGGAGGTCTGGAAAATGTAATATCTCTAAAATACTTAGAAAAATTAGCTATATAAGATTAATAGTTATTTAATTAGTCTAAAATATGTGTAATGTTTATGATTTGGCATCTTAAAGTGCTTTTTTTTTACACACGATTTTCAGGATATCTTGCAGCAAACAATACAAGGTCCATTTTAGATTGTTTCTATCTCATTCAGACTTTATAAATACAAATACACATACACACAGAATACATATGTATACTTATGTGTTAATTTAAAAATTTTATAGATAAGGAAATATGCCAACCTCAAGGGTAAAGCTCTCTGAATTTTTATATATGTATATATTCATGTGGCAAATACTTAGATGAAGACAGAAAATGTCTATCACTTTAAAAAGTTCCTGTGTGCCCTTTCCTGTCTATTTTTCTCCTTCCTCCCATCCCAAGATTAACACTTAAATTGATTATAGCAGGATAAATAAATCTTAGCATTTGTTTTTATTTTTATTTTGTTGTCAGCATCTCTGAATGGGCAAGTTTATTACGTTTACTCTTTATTGCAATTTCTGATATATTTAATTCTATCATTTTATTTTGTTCTCTATTTACAATACTTTTTCTTTGTCTTTTTTTATCATTTCGTCGCTTCTATTGTATTAATCAAATTTTGTTTGGAAGTTACATGTGCCATTTCTATTATTTTGATGGCAAAATTCTCACATACTTAATAAAGTCTAAAATTTCTACCATTATCCTTTCCTTGAAAGCTCTAGGACTTTAGAATGCTTCAAATATCTTCCTTGCATTCTTTGATAGTACTTATACCTTGTTTAGTTTCACTTTATTTAAAAAAGAAAGTCCTTAACTTAGTCAATATTATTTTTTGCCATCCATTCCTATTGTTTGTAACCTTGACAGTTTCTTTGTTCACTTTTGCTTCTCACGTCTTAACTCTGTATATACTCTTTCAGTTTTCTCCTTGTTCATGTACATCCTTTCGTATTTCTCTCAGAAAATTCTTATGAATAGGAAAGTATCCTTTTTTTTTTTTTTGTGGTACTGGGGATTGAACTCAGGGGCATTCTACCTCCGAGCTACACCCCCAGCCCTATTTTTTATTCTTTATTTTGAAACTGAGTCTCACTAAGTTGCAGAGTGCCTCACTAGGTAGCTGAGGCTGGCCACGAACCCGGATCCTCCGGTCTCAGCCTCCCGAATGCTGGGATTACAAGCGTGCGTCACCACACCCGGCTAAGTATCCTATTTTTAATAAAATGCTTATTTTACTTTGACATGAAGTTTAATCATCTAAATGGATAGTTTTTTTTTTCTTGAGGGTCAAGACAGTGGGAGGAGTATTTATTTTTAAAATTATGATTTCATGGACAGAGCAGACTTGAAAGATTGACAGCATTTTTAAGGCAATCACTTCTAGTTCTGGTTAAAATGTACCTGCTGTCATTAAAAACACCCTGGCTCTTAGACAGTTTTGTGGACCACTATAGCGCTGCCTTCTATTTTGGCTTTGTATGTATGCTTGTTTTGTTCTTTTTTTATTTTCCTCCCAATACTGGGGATTGAACCCAAGGACACTCACTATACCACTGAGTTTTTTTTATACCAGCCCCCCCCCCTTTTTTTTTTAATTTTGAGGCAAGTTTTCACTAAGTTGCCCACGTTGGCCTCAAACTTATGATCCTCCTGCCTCAACCTCCCAAGTAGCAGGGATTACAGTTGTGCCATGCCAGCAAATACAGCTTTAAAACTGTGTATGAGAGGTGAAGGCACGAGTGCTTCCAAGGTGACTCTGCCTGCGAGGGGCCTGGCATGCCACTATCCACCAGCCTCACCATCCCTGCTGTCCCCTCCTCCCTTTTATTTCCCCTGCCTGACCCTGGATGCTTTTGTGTTTGTCCTGAGTACTACTGGGGTGAACCTTCCTATCCTAGGCTTACAGGAATTTTGTAGTATATGGTTTGTTCACTAATTCCTGTACCTTGTAGGTACCTGCTCTGTACAAGACACTAGATAGATTGTGGGCCTAAAGGAGTGACCAACAAAAAAAATGCAAATCCCTAATTTTTTTTTTTATAGCTTACATTCTAGTTGTAGGGAACATAAAATAAATAGGCATTATTTAGGATATATTGTGTTTTGGTCAGTGGTGCCTGCTAAGGAAACAAATTAGGGAAGTAGGACACAGAGTGCTGGGGGTGGGGTGATTGCTTTTTCTAAATGGGCAGTCAGGGTAGTCTTGCTGGCAGAGTGATCCTGGAACAGAGACTTAGGGATGCAGTGAGCACCCCTGCAGGAACTCAAGGGAAGAGCCTTCCGGGCAGAGAGAACCCTAATGCAAAGGCCCTGTGGCAGGAGCAGGAAAGCTGATGTACCTGGAATCAATCAAGGAGAGTGGCAACACAGGAGGTCAGAGAGGAGGCATGTGAATCTGGATGTAGCTACTACAAGGCAAAAGGGAAGAAGTCTCAGTGTTTCAAAGTAAGAAAACATATTCTCATGAATTATTTGATAATTCAGGGCAAAAAAAAGATTTGTCTGAACTATCACTCACACTAGGAAAATATAATCTTGAAAGCTGAAGCCCATTGATGTCCTTATTTTATCTGAACCACTTGATATTTTAAAAATCTAATAAAAAGGAACTTGAGAGAATTGGTCTTGCTATCTCTTAGGAAAAGTGACTTGAATGCATTTATTATAAGCACTGTTTTATTTCATGAGGCTGTTGGTATGTGGCTCTAAATGTCCATTAGAAAAAAAATTCTTTTACTCATTATGAAAACCAGTATTTTGTTGGTGCATTGGCAGCAGCCAATATTAAATTAATTGTACACTATACATATAAAATATGTTAATTGTTTACTATATAATATTCTATTGTCAGTTACAATACCAGAGCTCACTCTATTATTGCCTATAACAATTGTTCTCTTTCTGTGTCAAAGTCTTTTTGGGATTTGGATGTGACAGAGTCAGAGAATCTCAGTGACGAGAGTTTCTTCTCATTGTTATTGTTGATGATGATTATTCATTATTTCTAATTTAACTGCTTTGTAGGAGGTATTCAACAGAATGTTAAATGCACACGCACACACATGCACATGTAATCCTTATGATCAGACTAGACTAGTAGAAGAACTGTTTGGATTTACTGTACCATTAGTAAATCCCTGGACACATGTAAGGGAGTAAGAAGAAGAAAAATTCCAAGTAATTTAAATAAACCATATGCCAGGTTGGTAAAATCAAGATAATGCTTGTCCATTTTCCATATTTATCTCCTTGAAAAATTGAAGGAGATTCACTTTTACTTGTATATTTTCCAAAGCCTGGTCTAGGGAGATGATTTCCTGAAGCTCATCTTAGAAAATAACCAATGAGGGCAACTCTGCTGCTTTAAAGTCTTCTCTCCCTCTGATGCAGAGAAGGAATGCCAATACATTTAATAGGTGCCCAGGAGAAAAACAGTCCTTAGCAAAGTACAAGCAGAAGAGTGAGAGCAGGAAGGTAAATGTGGACCAGGTCTCCTTCTGTCATGTTCGATGGCGTTCAACCTTATGGAACATCTGCTATGGAGTAATTATAATTTAAATACGGACTAAGTCTCAGGTAGCTTAAAGTATTGTTTATTCAACAAGACATAATTCATTAAAAATAGTGCAAGGCAGATAGGCATGGTGGCGCATGCCTGTAATCCCAGTACTTGGGAAGCTGAGATGAGAGGATCCCAGGATCAAGGACAGACCCCGCAAGTAGTAAGAATCTCAGCAACCTAGCAAGATCCTGTTTCAAAATAAAATAGGGCTGGGGTGTAGCTCAGAGATAGAATGCCCCTGGGTTCATTCCCCAGTAACACACACACACACACACACACACACACACACACACACACACACAAAGTAAGGCAACATAGAGTCAGCTGATGTAATGAATGTTAAGAGATTCTGGGGGCCATCAGAAGAGAGAAGAAAGGGGCCTTTGATGGATGGGATTTTGGTAGGTGGAGGGAAAGGAAGGGACAGTGCAAGTAAGGGGAATAGTATAGAAAGGACCACATGTAGGAATGAGCATCACACATTCAGGCGACAGGAAGGACATCCACTGAGTTGCAGGGAAGAGTTCATGTAATTAGAGAAGGGTTAGGAGGTGAGAGTTAGTTTAGCCAGCATACGATTTGGGGAGAGATTTGAATCAAATTTGAGGAATTTGAAATTTCATCAGATGAGGGAAATATTTGGAGTAATTTCAGTCAAAATGATAGAATAAGAACTGCTCCAAAATTTCTTCTCCATAAATGCAGTGGAAAAAAATGGGAAATATTCAAATAGTATAAAGAAGTTGTCAACAGACAACTTCATCAGGGTTCCTTGATGAACCCTGGGCGTTGGCTTATTAAACAGATTTTAAGTTAGCTACTTAAAGTATATTCAAAGAACTAAAGGAAATCATGTCTAATTAAGGGAGAGTATGAGAATGAGGTCTCACTGAATAGAGAATAACAAAAAAGAGATAAAAGTGTCTACATTGAAAGAAACAAATAAAAATGATAGTGTTTAAGTATAACTATATTCAAAGCTTCCAACCAGGATTTCAGATAGACTTGGAGAGGTAGAAGAAACAATTGGAAAATTTGAAGATATATTAGCTGAGACTATTCAATGAATGAGACTCTTCAATGAAAAGAATGAAAAAAAGGAACAGAGTTTCAGAGACCCTTCGGATGTGACTAACTTTACCAAAATATGTATAATGGTAGTCCTAGAACTAGAGAAAGAAAGGACTAGAAAGAATGTTTGGAGGAATAATAACCCAAAACTTTCAAAATCTGAAGAAAAACATTAATCTACAAATCCTAATGAGATCCCTGACATTCATGTAGGATAACGCAATTCTATCTATAATAGCACAATTTGATCTTGAAAATGATTGAAGGACTCATACTATAGTTTCAAAAAATAATACAAAGGTACAGTGATCAAGACTATGTGGTAATAGCATAAAGATAGACATATAGGTTCATAAAATAAAATTGGGCTCCCAGTAATAAATCTTGGACAGTGGATTTTCTAGAAGGATATCAAGACAATTCATTGGGGGAAAGAATAGTCTTGTAAACATACAATGCTGGGACAATTGCTGTTTACATATAAAAGAATGACATTGGACTCCTATCTCACACCACATACAAAAATGAATTCAAATACTTACGTCTTTGCTTTTTTCCAGCCATAATTTTGCCTAGTCAACTATAAATACACTATAACGTATACTATAATGTATACGTTACATACATACATAAATATATACTGTGTGTGTGTGTGTTACTGGGGATTGAACCCAGGGGCATTCTACCTCTGAGCTATACTCCCAGCCTCTCACTAAGTTGCTGAGGTTCTTGCCAAGATGCTGAGGCTGGCCTCAAACCTACAAACCTCCTGTTTCAGCCTCCCAAGTACTGAGCTTACAGGCATGTGTCACTATGCCCAGCACTATATATGTTTTATAGCATATTTATATGTATATATATATATATGTGTGTACATGTATATTCATACACACATGATATGAAAGCAGAGAACAAGAATCTTGCTTCAATTTGGGAGGAGCGTTATTTTACCCAGTACTACTTAGAGGTGTCCACATTTTAAATATGTTTCTGATTTTATGTGAAATTATAAAAAGCTCCTCTAGGAATAGGAAGGCCGTTTAGGACTAAGACTTCCTCTCTTGCTTAAAGGGCTATGTTTTCCTATGCAAATGCAGCAAAGCCCAGAAATTAGCAATGACTGCTAAATTAACACACTTGAAGAGCTTGGCTGGTTCTAATAGGCAGTCAAATGGTCTTGTTACATTGTAATGGTGCCAAGCTAATTGAAGTGATTACTGTTGCTCATGAGCAGCCTTTTTGAAGCAGAAGTCTTTTAAATTATCCATAGACGTTAAATGTCAGACACTATTGTGTAATTATACTTTGTAAATGCTGAATGTCATAAGGCATCACAGGTAATTGAGGTTTACAGAGAAGAGCTTTTTCTAAACCTAATTGGGCATCAACTCTTTGTCACTTTTTCTAAATCTAATTGGGCATCAACTTTTTGTACCAGGGGACACTCCAACGCCTCACAGTCTCCCTTGCTTCCCACCTCCTCCCTCCTAGACTTACTCACGGGCCCTATGTGTCATGACAGTTCCAAATCGTTGAGCTTAAAAACCTCTCTGTTTGTATCATCCTTTGGGATTTTCTAGGATTGTTCCATGGGTTTGAGATATCATGAGCTGAAACTCCCTGGAAACTTAATGTGGCTATCTGATGGCAGAATGAGGCCATCTGAATGAAAGATCAAGTTCTTTAAAATCTCATAGTGCTTCCGGAATATTCTGTGTATTTGGGATTTCCATCTGTGGTGGTGGTGGTGTCCCATGTGATTCTGAAAAGTATCTTCATGATATTAGAAATGAAGGTTTTCATGCCCTAAAGCCATTTACCTTTCATCCTGTGATTTTTTAGTTCTTAGGACTTATTAGAGCTCACATCTGGCTTCCAATTTAAAAGGAATTCATAGAATGCAATTTTTTTTCTTTGCCATTGTGACAGTTACGTGAATCCTAAACCAAACTTGGGAAGCTTCACATGTCTTGCCTGTGTGAGCCATACACTGAGAATGACCAAACAGTCAAATTGGACTTTTAATACAGATATCAAGATGTCTTCCCGTTCACTGTGAATCCTTTAGCTTGCCTTCCTGGGAACACACCCTTGATTTTTCCCAAAGTGACTGACAGGAAATACAGAAAAAAGCATTTATACTGCATAATTCTTAATATATGTGTTTGGTCACCAAATTTTATTAAATAAAATTGTTATTATCTCACTGTGATTTGATGCCAAGGGCATCATTGTGTGTTTCCAGCAGGTAGCAATTTGTGAAAGTCCTTGCCTATTTGTAAAGCTATCTTTATCTGTGCCTTTAAAAGGCATTCATTATTCTGTAAGGTAAATTGAATTCTGATTAAAATTTTTTTTTCTCCCAGCATAAAGAGGCTAGGGGAGAAGTATCAGTGCATGTAGAAAAAAAAATATTTTCAATATTTCCAAAGTGAATATTTTCAATGTTTTTTTTTAAAGAGCCAGGTGGTCTTGCTTAGTATGTTTCAGAGAATTTGCTGACTTTCGAAGATGAACACAGACATGTTCCCGTGCGTACTCTAAATGGTCGGGCCTTGTTACGGACTTTGAAGATGCGTTCTTATTCCTTGATTATGATTTGTTTCATTGTGATATTGAAAAGGCAAATTAAGCGAGTACTTTTTATACATTACAAGTAGTATACAGATACTTGTCAGAAATAACACTGAGCAGTAAGTGTAGTTTTCTAGCATCACTTTTGAAGGTGGCTTTTATGATGTGCCTGTCGGAGAAGAATAAGTTTCAAGGATATTATTAAAGTTGTTAAAAGTTTAACACAATAATATGCAAGGTGCCACAAAAAATGTTGAATTATACATGGTTTTTGCGCAGTGAATATATGCATCTCCTCTTGTTTTGCTTCGCCTCCTGAACAAATTACACCCTTCCTGATAAAATTCTTACCCCATGACCAGGAAATCTCACCTTTCTTGTTATCATCTCCATTGCTCCATGTACAACAAGTTGCTTAAAGCACTGGGGGTAGTGATTTTTACTGACGTGATATTGATGGCTAAGATGTGCAGAGACATCTTAGTCTAGTGGTTTACCACTAGTGGTTTGAAGAATTATTCGGTTTGGCTGTATTTCTCTAGGAATATTCAAATATAAGCAACAGCATTTCTCTTCTTTATATATAGCTTTGAATGGAAGTTCTGCTGGACCCTGGCCTTCCGGTTGGGGATCACAGAAACACATCAGAGGATTGACCACATGTGGCCTGTCTCCATGCTCCAAGGGCAGGTTGAGCATTCTTAGGGACAGGGTACTGCTTGCTGGCTTCACAGGCTGGTCATTAATGCTACTCAGTACTTATTTCCAGCTTGTTGTCCTTAGGCACAAGGAATACTTGTGTTTCTTATGCTTGGATGGGGTCAGGTGACTAATTTTGTCCAATGAGGTGTGAGTAAAGGGATATATATCATTTTCAGGTTGGAGCATTGAGTAGCCAGCCTGAGACCTCTTGAAGGCCTTTGTTCTGCTTATCTCTGTGACTAGCAATAGTCAAGAGGGTGGTCACTCTATCAGCAGGAGCAAGGAGACCTGGGTCAGAGCCCTTGGTTGACCCGTAGTGAATACAAATCGGATGAATAAGAAATGTTATTAGTAGCATTTTCCTTCCTGAAACAGAGTCTACCTGAGATAATATATCTGGGCCCATAATTCATCCAATCATTAGTGCCTATATCAAGGCTAAAAAATACCAGAGCCTATGAAAACCATACTCAGTAAATGAGGCAGGCAGGAAGTTTTGGTATATTACTTAGAAAGGTATATATTTTTATTCTTTTTTAAATGAATAACCTTTTGGCACACCTTTTAATTTCTTTTCTTTCATGGGTGGCTAGTCCCAGCAGCTATTTTACTACTAGACATTAAAAACAAAACAAAACAAAACAAAACAAAACAAAACAAAACAAAACAAAAACAAACCAAGAAGTCAAGCGCAATGCTAAACGGCTATTGACTTTACCCTAAGTGTTGGGGAACCCGTAGGAAGGAAGGGTGGTGACTGAGGCAAGTTAGACATGCAAGTCCTTTCCAAAGAAGCAGCTGGTTTTACTTAGCCCAGGGTTACCTGGGCCTACAGGAACATGAGCATAGAATTCCCAGTTCTTAAGGTTGCCCATGAGAAGTTTGAAGTTCGGGTTTTATATTGAAATGTCCTAATTTTGAAATAGCAGTTTTAAAAATTATTCTCAAGGATAAACAATGTCATAAAACTGGTGGTTTATGACATTTGACCTATATCCAAGGACTCCAGAGGCTTTGATTCTTATGATGGTGATGATGATGATACTCTTTATTAAGAGGTTATATTTCTAAAATAGGTCAAACATGTCAACTGGCAATGTAATGAGACACAGAATAACAACCACCAACAAATATCCATTGATTTCTCACTATATGTTCAACACCTTGCTAGGTGATGTGAGAGATAGTGGAAAAAAAAAATGAAGGATGGGCCCTGACTTCAGGAACTCACAGTCTAGTTGGACAAAATAAGTAAAAGAAACAAGATATAAGAAACAATGCCAGTATGATCAATAAAATAACATTAGAGGAGACAATATAAGTTACACAAAAAGAATCAAAAGAAACTGTATGAGGGTTATCCAGAGAAACAGTCAGAATGTATTTATATCTATCTATATCTTTATGTCCCCCAGTGTGTGTGTGTGTGTGTGTGTGTGTGTGTGTGTGTGTATAATAAGGTTCACATGATTATGGAGGCTAATAGGTACTATGATGTGCTGCCTACAAGCTGGAAATACACAGATGGTGGTGTAGCTTGAGGTCAAAGAGCTGGAGAGCCAATGGTGTAGATTTCAGTCCAAGTCTAAAGGCCTAAGAATCAAGAGCTCTGGGGACGGGAGCTCAAGTGGTCAGGTGGAGAATGAATTCACACGTCCTTCACCTTTTATTCTATTTAAGCCTTTAACAGATTAAATGGTGTCTACCCACAACTGGAAACATCATCTTGCTTTATTCAACCCATCAACCCAAATGCTGACCACTTTTGGAAGCAGTCCTCATAGTTACACCGAGAAATAGTGTTTAACCGGCTGCCTGGGTATCCCATGACCTAGTTCCATGGGCACACACACTTAACCATCATGGGCACAATGGAAGAATCTATAGTCAATGGCCAAGCTGTGCAGCATGGTCTGAAGGGTGAGTAGGGAAGTGAGAAGCGAGGAGTGAGGGTGATGTAGTTGTCGGAGGATTTGAGGACGAAGTGGTAATTGTACAGAAAGTGGAGGAGCCGTGGTAACTCCTGGGGTGAGGAAGAAAGGATATTCCATATGAAGATGATGACTTGAGAAGGGAGATAGAGCAAGGAGGGCTGTGTGGCTGAAGCAGAGGGTGCCCCGGGAAGGTGGAGGAGCGGGACTGGAGAGCTTGGTTGCAAGGTACTGAATTAAGAAGGGCCTTGGAAATCAGGGGAAGGTGTTGACTGCTGATGCCACGTGAAGCTCATTACTGCAAGCAGGCTATCAAGAAGTGACTAGAGACTAGCGTGGAGGCTAGCTCTCTACCTAATTAGCATTATCGGTGTGGCCTGGGACAGGTTGTTTAACATCTGTCAACACCAGTTTTTGTGTATGTGGAGATGAACTGCCTCAGTGTTGGAGTCACAGATGAAGCTTGTTAAAATACAGATGCTCAAGTGCTGAGCATCCCTTCCTTCTGACGATGGGGAATTTGAGTGACCCCCACAGGGGATTCTTAGGCACACTGGTGTAGAGGTCCACAGCAGAGAGATCTGTGGAATGGGGAGACAGAGAGGCTGGAGCTTTTCAAGCTGGTGAGCACGATGAAATCAGGGTGAGTTTATTGTGCAGGTTAGATTACAAGAAGGAAGAACCAGCTTCACTTCTGACATGCTCCATCCCTAGTCCTAGCTAGTATTTAAAAAAAAATGATTCATGATACTTACTAAAAATAGTAAGGCAGACTTATTCAAAGGGAGGGGTGTGAGCATGGTGACAGGTATAGGGACCACCACAAGAGAGTCTTGCAGTAGGGGAGAAAGTAGACTCAAATCTAACTGCAGTGAAGACAAATGGGGATTTATAATCAAGGAGCAAGGTGAACTCAGTGGAGGAGAAATTGCTACAAGGAAATATCCAAGGTAAGCAGTCCTTGTCTAAAATGACGGAGGATTATTGTCAAAGGCAGGTAGGGGTGGTAAGATATTCGGGATGGTCAGATACCAAACGTGGGGACTGTCCCTAAACTCAGTAGAATTCCTTATTTTATAAGATGCTTCTATTGGTGCACTGTAATTACACATCTCTCAAAGTGGTGCATTAATACACGCACATGTCACTCGGTGGGTTTCCTTCCTATCCCACCCTGCTACCCCTTCTTCCTC
Source organism: Graphiurus murinus (assembly GCA_004027655.1). Lineage (NCBI taxonomy): Eukaryota > Metazoa > Chordata > Mammalia > Rodentia > Gliridae > Graphiurus > Graphiurus murinus. Next base: position 36,614 of record PVLC010011227.1, read on the forward strand.
CCCATATGTGTTGATGAGGTCAGTAGTGATACCTTCAGATGTGGATGCAACATTATTTGAATCGTTCCCTTCCTCGAGCCTTGTTTTCCCCCTTCCTGCCTCCCTCCCCAAACCTGTTTGATGTAGTAGTAGAATTCTTGCTCAAACAGGATCCTACAAGGATGGGGAGTGAAACCCCAAGATCAGGCATAGCCAAGCAGAAGATTCATAGAACAACTAAAGTTTTGGTCAAAGGAGAGACTCTATCCCTAGAGTAGCAACCTGTTACTGTCTCCTTAATGTGGCTTACTTGAAGACTTGACTTTGAGGGCACTCTGCATGGGTTCTTATCTAATCATGGGGCATGAAACATACTTATCGTCTGTGTGAGGGAGAAGGTAATTTGATTTTAAGGTCTCATTGTCATGTCTTCTTGTCTCAGATGCTTTTAGTGGTTTCTGTTTCTCAAAGTCCAGGTGGCAACAAGTGCTGGGTGCATGTATGTCTGTGTCACTGTGAACCTCACTATGATGGATAATTATAGTATACTTATAAATGGATATTAAAGATGGGTATGGTGGTGCCTGCTCCTAATCCCAGTACTTGGGAGGGTGAGACAGGAGGATCACAGGTTTGAAGACAGCCTCAGCAGCTTAGCAAAACTCTCAGAAACCTAGCAGCTAGACCTTGTTTCAAAACAAAACAAATAAGAAAGATGAGGGTGTAGCTCAGCCCTTGGTTCAATATCCAGAAACACACACACACAAACACACACACATGTTAAAAGTCCAGGTGACAGTAAGTATGAAAACATAAAATCAAGCCACAAATGGAAGAAGATAAACTATATCCCAGAATCAGATCAATTCTCTCTCATCTTTCTTCCACCGAGACCTTCCTTTCTCGTGATTCTTCAGCTGGGAGCCAACTGTGTGTCCTTGCCTGGGACATGCTCCAACATGTCTTCAGAGATTTTAGTCTCACTGGCCTGAAGTGCCGTGCATGATTGCTAAAATATCAAGAATGAAAATTACATCTGATAGTGGTGCAATTCCTAAAGGGTGGGAAGAAAGGCTTCACCTAGGGCACAATGCACTAATCCTTTATGTTAGCGGGTTGCTGGAGCTGTCCAAGGCAGCCTTGTCTTTTGTCAGAAGCAGGAATCGGGCAAAACACATGGGGCAAGTTGCTAGCGTGGAGAAATTAGCAGTAAATTAAGATGCAACTAACACGCCCTGAGGATGGGAAACAGTTTAGGTAAATGATGCAATCGGTAAATATTTGTTTCATTGGTAAATAGGATTTGGCAGACACCCAAAGTTTGCTTTCAATTTGAAGCCAAAATACTTTTTGATTTGACAGTAATTTTATGTGTGTTGTTAGGGCCGAATATTAGCTCCTCCCTCCCCAATTCAGATGTTGAAACCCCAGTACAGTGATATTAGAAAGTGGGGCTTTTGGGAGGTGAAGTCATGAGGGTGGGGTTGTTGTGAATGGGATTAGTGACCTTAGGAGGGGCTGAAGAGACCAGATTTTGCCCCTTCCACCCCGTGAGGATGCTGAACCCCAGAGGGGATCCTCACCAGACACTCTATCTGCGGTCACCAAGAGAAGTTAATTCTATTGTTTAAAAGCTACTGGTTCCTTGTAGCAGCCCGAACGGACAAAGATGTGCTGGTGGAAGTATGTTCCCCAAAGGACAGGTGGAGATGCATGTTGGTGAAAAGAAGTTTGAGAAATGCCACAGTACATTGATGTAGTGGCCCTACAAGAATTTTTTTTTGGGGGGGGTACTGGGGATTAAACCCAGGGGCATTCTACCTCTGAGCGAAACCCCCATCCCTTTTCATTGTTTATTTTGAAACAAAGTCTTGCTAAGTTGCTGAGGTTCTCTCTAAATTGAGCCTCCCAAGTACTGGGATTAGGGACATGCACCCCCATACCCATCTTAAATATACTTTTATGCATACACTGTAATTTTTCATCATAGTGATGTTCACAGCTGAGGTTCAACTGTCCTCAAACTTATGATCCTCCTGTCTTAGCCTTCCAAGTCCTTGGATGACAGGCGTGCACCACCATGCCTGGCCTACTTTTATTTGACACACATGTAGAAGGAATACAACAGGAGTTCTGAAATAAAAAGGAATTTGAAATTTTTATTGGGAGCTATTTCTTTCATGATCTTTTCCTTAACACCCATATAAGCCAAATCATGCCAAGGGTGAAGAAAGAATAATGATAGGTGTATCATTGAAAATTAAAGTCAGTATTTTTAGAACATACTTTCTCCCCTAAGACCTACTGTGTGTGAGGTGAAGTGCCAGGCTTTCTGGATAAAAGAAGAGGTTATGGGTGTAGCTCTCAATGTACTTGAATTCTCTGCTTCTGGATCACTTTTCTATCTGGCTGTGATGGGTTAATTTAAAATTCTGAGCCAAGGAATACACTTATGAGGAGCTGATGGCTGGTGGCAGTGCAGGCCTGGCATGTACTGAGCGGCGGCTCCCTGCTCAGGGATGTTGTCCCCACTGCAGCCCCAGCCTCACGCATTGTTGCTTTTGCAAGTCCAGTCAGAGCTAATCTGAGTTTGTGTCTTCTTCACAGAACATGTGAAATGGAAAATACTGTCCTTCAGCATCCGCCTATTCAAGGGCACACGTAGCCCAAGGGTACATGGGCCTGTGGATCTCATGGTGGTGTTGAATGTGAACTCTGGGAAGGGCAGACCATGTGTCCCTCTTGCCTTTCAAAGGACTAGGACATACATCTCCCATGTTCGATGTTGACACACTTGGAAAGCTCTTAACCAGAGGCAAAGTTTTGATTTAAGGAGAACTGAGCATTTTTATACCAACAATAACAATAGCAGCAGCTACTATTTATTCAGACAGGATTTGCCAGGCTCAGCCCTAAGTCCTTCACATTAATGAGCTCTTTTGCTTCTCAGGACAACTCTGTGAAGTAGATGTTTGTATGATCCTGGGTTCACAACAAAGACAACTGAGGTATGGAGAGGTTGAGATGCGTTCCTGGTGACACAACTGGTCAGTGAGAGTTGGCCTAGAAACCAGGCAGCTCAATTGATCTCAGAGCCCATGTCACTGGGGGCGCCACCTTCATACCCACCTTTACATTCTCTCATCCAAGAATAGAAAGATAATTTTCTTGTTCCCATTGAAACACCTGCTGTTTTTATTTCTCCTTTCTCTCTTCTAGCTCTTCATAGCCTCCCCCCCCGTAACATAATATAGAGCATCGTAACTTAGTATAATGTAAAATTTTAAACTCCACTTTAAAATTTCAGACTAGGCTTGAACCCATGATAGGTTGATTAGAGGGTAGAACAGATATGGGGTACAAATTTTAGTTACATCAAAGGTCCCATGTAATTACCAGGGCATTGAAGAAGTTCTTCCATCATTAAATAAGAACCATGTACTATATCTGATGGCCTCTGGAAGGAATACTTGTGTTTTTTCTAGATGCATTCAAATATATTGATGTACTTTAATTGCAAAAAGATATTGGCAAAAATGGTGGGAAATTCTCATAAGTTCAACTTAATGGACAAGATAATATTTCTAGTTCCATCTTCCCAAGTACACACCTGTAATCCTCGTACTCAGGAGGCTGAGTTAGGAGGATCACAGGTTTGCAGCCAGCCTCAGCAACTTAGAGAGGTCCTCTGCAATTTAGTGAGATCCTGTTTCAAAAAAAAAAAAAAAAAAAAAAAATAAGACTGAGGCTGTAGCTCAGAGGTACAATCCCCAGTACTACACACACACACACACACACACACACACACACACACACACACAAGTATCTTGGTAAACTTTGCACTCCTGAAATGTTAGTTCAACTAATACTTAATGACAACCCACTATGTGCCCTGCTAGGGCTGTGGGAGAAATATAACAAGCACGTGGCAAAAGTTCCCTACTTTCAAGGGGCTTACTGTCTTTGAAACCTTAATACTCTTGAATTAGTCAGGGAAGGAGAGAGAGGGGGAGAGAGAGAGGGAGGGAGAGAGAAAGAGAGAAAAAGAGAGAGAGGAAATATAGTGTAGATAGATGTATGAAAGGAGATTTGTAGAGAAATTGGCTCATGCAATTTTGAAGGCTGAAAATTCTTATGGTACGCCCTGTACAAGCTGGAGACACTGGGGTGCTGGCAGCATGGCTTAGTCCAAGTCTGAAAGCCTGAAAGCCCTGAGGGAATGCTGGTATAAGTCCTGAAGTCCAAAGCTGGAGAGCTTGGATTTCTGATGTCCAAGCAAAGAAGAGTTTGGACATCAGCTCTGCTTTTATGGTGTATCTGGGCCCATCCACATTGGGTAGATCTTCTCATCTGTCCACAGACCCACATAATTTCCCCAGAAATACCCTCACAGACACATATATAATGTGTTACCAGTTCTCCAGCTGTTACATAATCTAGCCAAGTTAACTCCTAAAATTACTGAAAAACAGTAAATTATACCACTGAACTTAGGACAATTAAATTATTTGTGTGGAATAGCGTTTTAAGTTCACAAGAAATTTTTACATCTCATATCTCTTTTGATTATCTTGATAACCTAATTGGGGAGGTTGATATTATCATTATTTTATGACTGTAGAAAAAGAACAACAGGAACACAGAGTGATGGTCCGGGTCACTCAGCTGGAAGCTCCCGTCTTCTGCCTTTGGTCAGCCTGTCCCACCACAGCGCACTTTCTTCTGTCCACAATTTCCTCTGACTGAGGTGTAGTTTAGCCACTATTACATTGTGACCAATGTTTGGAGTTCCCGTCTGGTACCATCACATACCCTGTCATTAGGTAGCATGGTGCTAGTTGGGTTTTGGGCTTATGATGTGGAGACCTTACTTAAAGAATATGCCAGAAATGCAGCTAGATTTTCATTTTTTAGGAAACTTGTGGCTTCGTTATGTTAGAACTATATATATGGGCTGAGTCATATCCCTACAAAAATTCATATACTGAGATTCCAACCTTCTCAGTATCTTAGAATGTGATTATTAGGGATGGGATCCTGAAGGGTAATTAAGTTTAAATTAGGTCATTAGGGTGCCATGCTTCCTTCCTGCATTCCTTCGGAAAGATTTGCTGTGAAAAAGAAACATTTTTTTTTGTTGTTGTTGTTTAAGAGCTGGAAGAACAACAGACTCTTCCAAATGTCTTGATTTCAACTTGAGGAAACTGAGGCACAGAGAGATAAATCAGCTTCCTTACAGCCTCCCAGCAGGTTCTTGGAAAAGCCTGGCTTGAATCTAGAGTCTCACCTCATTGGTAGTACATTTCCCCCCAAACTTATAGTCAGGCTGTTGAGGTAGTAGAATGTCCCAAAATACGCTGGTATATATTAGAATACCAGTCGAGAAACTTCTGCCGGTTTTGATTGAAAAAGCAAAGGAGGAAAGAAGAGAACCAAAATTTGTTATTTTGTTTGTAGATGCAAATAGACAGAGGCCATGCAATTCAGAAGCAGGAGGTGGCCTGCCTTCTGTTCGGCCATTGTCAGTTTGCTGTGAGTCCAGAAGCTGGTCTGGGGGTGGCTGGGGGATGTGGGAGGTGAACTGTCACTGCTGGGGCCACATCCCTGGCGACACTCCAGCAGCTCCACTCTGCATCCTTGGTTTATCCTTCGTGTTTCCTCACTTATCAAATATTTATCGTCAACAACGGGCAGCTCTGTTTGCACACAGTGTGATGGGGTAATGAGATGGTTAGGTTCCCTCCCGTTATTGGTGGGGAGCGCTGATGGCATGAATAATTTTCTCTCTTTATAAATGGGAATTTAATTATTGATGGCTTGTTTAGGCAGTGACAAAGGTGTTATCAACAAACACTGCTGCTAGAGGCCCTGGGAGGCATGAGGCTGCCAGGGTTCGTGGGGGTCATGAAATAAACTGCTTAATGTTTAGAAGACAGAGCAAATGTCTTTATCATTCATATCCATATATATGTCTATATTTACACATATGTACACAGATAATACACACATGCATACACATATAGGTGTGTGTATATATATATATATATATATATATATTCTAAAATTTTTAAAAATCTAAAACATATCAAGAAAAACAAACCTTTAAAACCAGATTCTAACAAAGTGCAAGCAAATCAGACCAGGAAGAAAGAAATCTTTTCTTTGGTACTGGTGATTGAACCCATGGGCAATTTACCTCTGAGCTACACCCTCCACCATTTTTATTTTGAAACAGGGTCTAGCTAAGTTGCTGAGGGTCTCACTACTTTTGCTACTATTGCTAAGGCTATTCTTGAACCTACACTCTTCTTGTCTCAGCATCCCAAATACTGGGATTTCAGGTGTGCACTATCACACCCTGCCAAAAGTAGTCCTTTTATATTTACAGAGAACATTAATTGAATTCTTAGCACCACTAGTGGGATGTTTATTCATATTGCAAGAATTGTTGTGGACTGACAACTCACTTTACCTCCTAAGAGAAGATAGAACATGAGTTCTCTAGCTTAGTATTTTAATTCTTAGGACTTTCTTCCAAGAGATTCTAAGGCTCTCTGAATACTGTCCCTGCACCTGCCCCCAACTCCCTGGCAATGCCCAAAGAAAATAAAAGCAAAACAGTACACCATATTTCTCAGGAAGTTTTCATTTTCACTTTTTTGGTTTAAAAGATCTGTTAATGAGTCTGGTTTATTCTTCTCAGCTTGTTGGGGGAACCCGAGGAAGGAATTGGAGCTCGTGTCTAATTTTTTTCTGATAATACTGGTGGATCTCATAGGACACCAGTTCCAGACAGGGGATCCTTTACTTCTGGAGGGAATGAGAAGTCCTGTGATGTTGTTGAAGAGAAGAATGCAGGAATACATCATCTTAGACTGGGCTTGTGCACCACTTGGGGGTTTTCTTAAAGTGAAAATTCAGACTTTGCCTGTCTGGACTGGGTGGGAGTTTCTGCATTTTCAAACTCACAGGTGAAGCTGGTTTTGCTGGTGCATGTGCCATACTTTGTGCAGTTAGGATTATCAGCCAGATAGAAAATTCTAGAGATACTAAGTTTTTTAGATAGGCAAACAGTATCAATGCTTTCGTAATTTTCTTGATTCTTTATACTTTTTGTGTTATCAGGATGAGTGAATTTTTTATCAACCTGCCTCAATATTATTATTTTTTAAAACAAATATTTATCTAAAAATTTACCCCTAAATTCTCTGACAACATTGGATATAGAATGAAAGTAACTAAGACAGGGTGGCCTTGGAATAATTTTTTACAATACTATTAAGACTGAAAGCAACCTTAGAAGGTGTAGTCAAGTCTCTTGGTTATAGGCATGGCTAGTATGTACTTTTCTAGCTACTTGCTATGTTAACACACCTACCCCATTATGAATCTTTTCTTCTTCATTTGGAGCTTTCTCCCAGCTCCCTTCAACTCCTCAGCCAACCTGCTAACTTTCAGATATTCAGGAAAAAAAAATTCTTCCTTTAAGTGATATCATCTGTGTTGGGCATTCTACAGAATAAACTCATATTCCCCAAATTTGTTTCCTCTTCTAAATATGTCCCTTTACGCAATTTTTAAAAATTTATTTATTTTTAATTGGTGCATTGTAATCATACATCTTTGTTAGGTTCAAGCTGGTAAAGGTAAAGGCATACATGCACACATTTCTCATTTAACCCTTCTCCAATTCCCACCCCACCCCACTCCCTCCTCCTCCCTCCTTCTCAAGTTCAGTTTAGTGATTGACTTTGATGTGTTAGGGTCTCCCCCCTCCCCCCATCACCTTCTGTTAGGTCAACTTCCTTTATGCAATTTTTAGCTATGTTTTTATTTAAGTGATTTTTTCTTTTTGTATAAGGCAGTTGGGCTAATGACTGAGGGTGAGTGAAGAGAGAGAAAAGTTGAGAGTAAGAAAAAAAGTTAATATTGGATCATCTTAGTGGCACTAAGACTGCAAATTGCTTGTGATTGAACCATGAGCATTTGTAGATGTAGGTAAATAATAAAGAAATCGTACAAAGAAACCAGTGTGGTACACCTCCACTGAATCAGTCCCAGCACCTGTATACCAGTAAGTGGCCAGGGTAGGGTGACATGGACCTCAGAATAAGTCAGCCCCTCCCCTGGGGACTGTCCCTGAAGCAAAACTGAACAGAACAAAATGTAGGGATGCTTTGGAGGAGCCCTAATGGGAACTAGGGGTTCTTACTAATGGGTTCTTACTTCCCTTCTAATAAGGTGATGTAGACCTGGTCTGCTACCAAGGCCTTGCTCTAAGGTTCTCCGATTTCTGGCTGCAATTGACAGCCTAATCCTTTTTAAAAGTTCATAAGGATCCACATGTGGTGGTGCATGACTGTAATCCTAGTTCTTGGGAGGCTAAGACAGGAGGATCATAGGTTTAAGGCCAGCCTCAGCAACTTAGTGAGAACCTCAGCAACTTAGTGAGACCCTGTTTCAAAACAAAATACGGTTGGGAGCATGGCTCACAGAGGTAGAATACTACTGGGTTCAATCCCCAGTACCTAATACACACACACACATACACACACACACACACACGTTAATAGCGACCTGGAGGTACATGATCTTCTGATCAAGTGCTGAAAGATCAATAATTATTGAGAGCAAATGAGAGAGGGAGAGAGAAAGAGAGAGAGAGAGAGAGAGGAAGAGATCTCAGACCAATTATTTTTTGACAAAATCCTTTCTGTGACAACAGCAGCAGCCCCCAAAGGGCAGCATGTAACAACAGAGCCTAATTAGAATGATTTCAGTGTAATCATTAACTCGCATCTAACACCTACGAGAGTATTTCTGTTTAAACTAAAACATGACCTGCATGGTGGAGAGGCCTTGTAAACTGTCTCTGAAATAAAATATGTGACAGGAAAGGTCAGCGCAGCTCTCATTTGAATTTCAAGTAGGGAGCTGGCTCGGCGGTGGCCCGGTGCTGCAAGCCTGAGGACACCACTTCCCAGGCCTTCCTGCCAGCAGGAGCAGTTGGAGAAATCCTCTAGGACTAATTACCAGGATTGCAAAACAAGGATGTTTCATCTCCTGTCTCTGCCCACTTTCCCTTTCCTTCTCCCAACCAGGGTGGGAGGCAAGGGTCTCTAATGATGTTTCGAAGAAAAGGTGATTTCCTTTGTTGTCACTATGAAACGGAGGGTCACCGTGGAGTGACCTGCTTTGGACACCTGCCTGCTGACCCCTGGGCCAGGCTGAGCCTGGTCTGACCTTCCTAGCACGTCCTCCTGCCAGCCAAGCAGGGGAGGCCTTGCTAATAAACTCCCTTCCCAGCAAGAACGCTGCTGAGGCATTGCCTTCCGCTGGGCTGCGTAAAAGCAGCTATCAAATCAGCAAGATGCAACTTGATTTGCAGGTCTCCAGTGAAATTTAAGAAGGCGAACTGTAAAACGTTCAGGGAAAAGGAAGCATGAAAACATTTTTAAGGAAAGCATTTAAAAAGTCAGAGACAGACATAATAATAAAAAAAAGTTGGCAGGGAAGGTTTTATTTATTCATTTTGAAACATTGCAAAGAGCTCTGTTAGCAGCATTTATCTGCCTCTTTTTCTTCCTTTCTTTTCCTTTTTTTTTTTTCCTCTCAAAGGCAGCCCTGAAAGCAAGTGAGTTGAATTCTTTCCTATTTCCTTCTGTGACTTTTAAAAGTATTATATACGCTGAGATCTTTTCTGCACTTCTGGGAATTTATAAAGCTCTAGCATTTAGTACATAGGCCTGACTGGCCTAAATCTTTTTTTGTTTCTCTTGCTCTCCCCCATCCCTTTCCTTACTCTTCCTCCCCAGTCTTGAATGCTGGGCTATTCTTTGTCATACATACTATTTTTTTTGGTAGTAGTTCATTTTTTATTCTTTATTTTGAAACCGAGTCTCACTAAGTTGCGGAGTGCCTCACTAGGTAGCTGAGGCTGGCCGCGAACCTGGATCCTCCGATCTCAGCCTCCCGAATGCTGGGATTACAAGCGTGCGCCACCACGCCCGGCGGTAGTAGTTCATTTTTTTAAAAAAAATAATTTCATTCTTTTAAATTCAAACAACCAAAGAGAAATGAGAAAATTTAAAAAATGTACTTGGCAACAGTGAAAGAAGACAGACTTGGCAAAACCACAAACACCTTGAGTGGAGGTAGCTGCCCTTGTTACTTTATAGCACTGTCCCAGTCAGTAAGGTCGCTGCAGTTAGTACTGTGGAAGAGAACTTATTCAGGGACATTCGTTCAAGGAGAAAGAAATTTTCTCCAAGCCTCTTGCAACAGAGGAGGAACTACTGCAATGGGAGGGAGAGAGTGCTTGAACTCAATTCCAAATACAGCAAAATGGCAGGAATTTATAGACAGAAAGGTCCAGTAAATGATCCCCGAAGAGGTGAGGCCACACAGGGGGATTCTAACTGAATTAACCTGCTGGAATTCTTGCTACAAGCAGGCCAAGGTGGAGGCCTAGTTGAGACGGTCTGGAGTAGCTTGACTAAAGTTTGGTCCATAAGGGAGGAGTCTTTGCCAGTTCTTCCTGCTTAGTGTTTTCCACTGAGTTGGCCAGCCAGGGTGTTCTCATGCCACCAACTTTGACATAACGGCGGACAGAATTATATGGAATGGGACTGATTTGCACTAGAGACCGCTGTGTAAACTCCTAAATAGATCTCTAATTCCTGAAAGAAACAGATTTATGATGATGCAGATAACCATGGGAAAAAGTGATTCCAAAACATCTGTTTAACTCAAGGCTTAACAACCTTGGCTGACTTTGATTTCTCTCCCAGTGGCACTAGAATGGTCTCCTGCCTTTGGAGTTGGAAAACAAAGTTCAAGTTCTAACTTTGCAAATATCTGTGATATCTGATATAATTAACCTGTTGTCTAGGCTGACCTTGATATGGTCCAGGGTAGAAAACACTGTTTTTCTCCCAACACCACCTTCAATTCATATTGTGTCTAATCTATGGCCCCATTGGGTTGGGCCATGTTGAACCCTACTTTTCTTCCCAGAATCTGAGTTTTTCAGTTGTTGACAATCTTTCGATCTTAGAGTTTATTTTGATAGTTACAGCTCATTTTAGGGCACTAAAATGTTCTAGTCAAGTCCATTTTAAAATTGAAATTCCCCTGTAACTAAAAGGTTTTCTCTTCCTGTCACTAGAGAGTACAAGGAGGTCCTGAGAGGAGGGACCTCAATTCAGGATGACTTCTTTGGCTATCACAGGCAGTGCTCAAATCCTCTGTGCAGTCGTGGGTATAACAT